>PVJH01000165.1:0-226332 GCA_004026705.1 Nesogale talazaci | reverse complement strand
ACGTGTTTACTGAAGAATAATTGGAGTTGCTTGGCAGAGGGAGCAGACCTTGCCCAGCACCAGCAGATGGAAGCTGCACACGTGGTCGTCCCCACCTCCTGCCCTGCTGCCTGAGTGCACAGTCAGAAACCGCTGGCGCTGCAGGGCCTCACTTTTAGCCACTCAAGATAGAGGGATACTTCCTCATGCCATGTGATTTCAGTTGTAAATTTTCTTATTCGGTTGCTAGAACTGTAGGATGTAAACAGACTTTCATTTTACTTGTCATAATATTTAGATTCAACCAGAAAGGTTTGACACATGCCGTAAAAGACAGTCGTGGCGGATTTTCTAAGAGTGCTCCTTTCCCTGGGCTTAGACCTATGGTGTACGTCTGCAGAGCAAACACTGGGCTGTTTGGTCAAGACGCTTCTGTGCTCCTCACGTTATTAGGATCTCTTTTCACAAGGGACTTGTTTGAGGCGGAACCCCGGGCTCTCTTTCAGATCTCTCTCAATCCACTCACCTGCACCATCTACGAAGGGCCTCAAAATCTTTGTGGGAACATGGAATGAAAAGATAACAGAATTTCCCCCTTTGAAGCCTTCTGGGATAGGATTCTACATCATTCTTGTGCTGGATTTTGGAAATCTCTCCTGCGCAGCCAAGGAACCCTGGGTGTAGTGGTTACAAGTTAAGCTGCTAACTGCAAGGTCAACAGTTCGAAACCACCAACTGCTCCATGAGAAAAAGAGGTTGCTTTCTACTCCCGAATGGAGCTATGGACCTGGAAACTAACAGGCGCAGTTCAACTCTGTCCTATGGGGTCACGGTGCGTTGGTATCGACTCCATGGCAGGGAAATTTGGTTTCTTTTGGTTTGAGTCCTGCTCAGTAATAGGCCATGTGACCGCGGTGTGTCCAGCTACATCTGATTGGACAAAGATACTCAAGGAAAGGTTCAGCCCTAGGCTGACTCATAACCTACACGTTGTGCAGCGCTGCCTAAGCAGATGAATTCAAGTCAACCGGGCTGCCCGGATCAGAAAACGAAGAAGTGGTGTGAATTAGCTGAACGTTGTGGACAGATGCTGTGGACCAGGGAATTGTCAGCCCATTGGGGACCAAAGTCAAGAGGTCTACAGATCTCCAAGGACAAGTAGGCAGGAAGATGCGGAGCGGAGATTGAGAAAGGAAGAGTGGGCTTCATTCCCAGCAGCTCTCGGGCTCCCAGGAGGGCAACCTTGCTGTGGTTTCCTGTCCCGAGGTTCCACGACATCCCTCCCATCGTCAGCAACAACTTTTCTCCACCCCAAATACCTGGAGGAGGTCTCTGTTCTTGCAACAAAAGCATGCTCTCATGAAGAAAATGGCCTGTAGAGGCCCTGCCGGCTGGCCTTCTATAGCACTAATGATTACAGTGAGTGTCCAGCTCCGGGATGACAAAATCAGCATTCAAAGGCCACAATAATGAGAAAGTATATTAAAACTCTATTAAAGTGTTATTATCTGGAGGGAAAAGTATTACTGCTAGGGTTATATGTAAAGTCTTGCTATAGGATTAGGGGGGGAAATTATTTGTAAAAGGCCAGAGAAACCATAGCCCATTGTCTGTGTCTTTCTCCTACAGAGGGACTGGTAGCTGCTAACTGCTGACCTTGAACTGGCAGCGATTCTTCGAGGAAGAATAAGGCCGTGCACAGAATTCTCGGTGAGGAGGTAGATGGGGGCATCTGGCCCATCTAATACATGCAGTCTTGGTGCCGGATAGCTACCACGCAGGGGGCAAGGATAGGGCCAGCCGTGAGGCGACAACTCAGAGAAAGAAACCTGCTCTCACCGCACTCCCCACCCCCAGTGCCAGCCCTGAGGAAGCAGGTTCAAGACACTGCACTCCGGAACTCCACAGAAAGCTTGGCTTGTGGAGGTGCTCAAAGGCCTGCAGAGCCCAAGCGGGAAAGAAGTGCCCAAGCATTTTCTACATCCTTGGGTGGCACTTAAAGACAGGTTTGTAGTTGTACGGAGAGATGTGATAAATGGCAGCTGCTGTCAGCACTGTAACATCTCAGGGAGGAGTGGGCGCAAAGGAGCAGGGGCCCAGGACCCACTGGGCAGGAGGGCTTCGGGGGCAGGGGGACGTTCTCGGGGAGGAGGCAGATGGCAGGCTTCTGGGGAGTGTCACAGCGATGCCCAGGGCAAAACCCTGAGAGTGTTTCATCTAAATGGATGTGTTAATGGCGCCTGTGGAGCCAGGTCTAAGAGGGTTTAGCACTGGTGCCTGGTCTACTGTACTGGCTGTAAATACACCATGTGCTTGTCTGCCATCTGCTTACTCTGCCTTTGTGAAACCGTGTGAAGAAGAAGAAACAAGTATCTGAGGCCAAATGGCTGGGAAATAATTTAGTTGTACACTGGGAAATAGAATATGCTTACACAGCTAGATGACTACCTCTCCTTTAGAATGGATAATTAAATCAGCCATGCCCCCCCCTCTTTTCTGTTCTTTAATAAGGAGAGGTGGACGGTAGGCGGCAGTGAAGTGATGTGCTTCTCCAAGGTCCACGAGCAGGTCATGGGTGGAGAAGGAGGCTGGAGACAAAGCTTCCGAGCACTGCAGGTCCTGCATCGTGAGTCAGGCTAACTTGGCTGGACTCAGCCACGGAGTCTGCGTCCACGAGGCCGAGCGTGTGGCTTGCCTTCCTCGCAGCGGTATTTTAAAAATTAACTAGTGTCTGAAACATTAAGTTCCTTGGAATAAAAGGCATTAGGAACGTATAAAACAATTTTATGGCACCGTCATGCCCTCTATAAAGAACCCAAAGCATACTCCCCCATAACTTCTGCTCCCGTATGCACACGGAAGTTGCTCATAACTCAGTGCAAAGTGAAGCAAACCATGCCATGAATCCATTCGTTAACCAATTCTTTTCATGAGCATCTACCGTGTTTCAGACGCTGGAGGAATTTTGCCCCAAAGCGAGACACCTTCTCTGTGTTACCACAAGCCTACGTGCGGCTGTGGGGTCAATTACAGGCTTCAGGCAGCTTCCAAGAAAAAGTTGGACTTTTGTGTTTCTGGTTCAAACTCCCGGGATTCCACCTATTTCTAGACCTAAGATGATGGAACCATGTGAGACAGAGATCACACCCAGCACCTGAAAATTCAGCAGTGTAAGGAAAAGTTTATATGAAGCATGGCGGGAGAAAATGGCCTGGGGCATGAAGCGCAGCCTGTCAAGCGTGATCATACTGAACCGGCCTCATTTACCTACCCTCTCGATTCTTAACAGCATCCCCAGAAATAACGAAGCCCCAATCCTGGGGTAACGAAGGCCCGGGATGCTCTGAGGCTTGCTGTGGCACTGAACATTGACAGTCAGAATTGGGACAGAGAAGAAAGAGGCCACGAGTGTGGTGGTTCCGAGTTTTCGACTCAGACTAACACCCCACCCACCCTCCTACACTCTCTGTAGGTGCCTCCCCGCTGTGGAGGGAGCTGAGCGACCTTACTTCTCTGGGTCTTGGTTTTGACAGTTGTAAGAGAGATTAAAAATAGCACCTATTGCACAGGATTTCTGAGAAGAGTCAGTGACAGTAAAGGTCTTACCAACCCCCAAACCCACTGCCATCCAAACCATGACCGCTCACAGCGACCACATGCTAGCTCCTGGTACTTGTGCCACATCAGGACACAAGGTGTGTCAAAGGAGTGGTTACTTCATCTTTGAAAATGGGGTGGGGCGCCCCACAGAGTCCCTAACAAAAAATCTTAAAGGTAAACGTCTTCAAGGTACATTGCCCCCACTTAGGAACCCTGGGTGACATGAGTGGTTTGTGACGTACCACTAACCTGACGGTTGACGGTTCAAGGCCCACTAGTGGCACGGAAGAGCCAAGGTCTGGTGATCTGCTTCTGTAGAGACGACCCTCACGAGAGCTCTACTCGGGGACTCCAGAGTCCTCATGAGTCTGAATGACCCCCAAGGCCATTCGTTCTGAGTTTGTTTTTCTGGAAATGAGTTCCGCTTAGCTCAACAGGCTAGGCGGCATTCAAGTGTGCTTTTAGCTCCACTCCTCCCGCCCCCCGGCATGATTAAAATCCAGCTGCACAGAAGGATTATACGATGGACGTGGCCAAATTCCACTCCCAACCTCGGGGCTATTAGTTGTCTTGCTCTCCGCAGCCACATTTACAGGATAATAATGCCTGGTAGAGACGTGAGGATTCCGCCAGGCAGGAACGTGTGGACATCAGTGCTTTCCAGAGTGGGTGATACAACTCCCTGGGCGCACGGGAATGATGCGGTGGAGGTGCAAAAGCGGATGCCTATACTTTACGCCTGGATTGGGGGGCTAGTTTTTAATTGCCAAGGGGGTTGTTACGGAGTTCTGAAAAAGGGGGCGATAGCCCAAATATCTTTGGAAACCTATGATGCACACACTGCCCAGCACCTAATAAGCACTCAATCAATGATTTACTATTGTAGGCCCCTGGTGGCCCAGTGGCTAAAGTGCTCAGGGGCTAACAGAAAGGGCAGTGGTGAGAAGTCTCCAGCCATGACGGTGGGCTTCTGTTAAGATCTGCCGCACTGGAAGCCGCCGGGAGCCATGATGCTCCGTCCCAGAGATGCTTACTACATGTTGGAACAGACTTGATGGCAACAGGGGGTTGTTCGTTCGTTTCCACAAGGTCACTGTGAATCGATTTGACAATAGCTGGCTTAGTGGACTGTTTGTCTATTTGGGTTTTTTTTTTGGGGGGGGGCATGAACATGAACCCTTTACCAGACTCTAGCAACATTAATATGCATTTCACAAAAGCGGGATCCTAAACGGTACAACATTTTGAATTGCGGGCACAGGCATGCATACGGTCGACCGTGGAATGACTCAGCCACACAGATTTTTTTTTTTAAATACTGGGTGAATGGATAATTTTGTTTGTTTTGACATGTAGCTGTAATAAATGTCTTTATTAGGATGAAGGGCAAACATCATTGGGAAAATGTGGTGGCCATTTAATAAAAACTACAGACATTTCTGTCCCTCCTAATTGTTCACATCTGCTAATTGTGCACGCGGAGAGGATACGCTGGTCCTCTGGTTTTCTGGGGCGACGTCTAAACAATGACAGGTGGCAGAGGCTAGGGCCCAGAGATGTTCTTGTGTGTGGAGTCCTGGGGCGGGAGGGGCTGCTGCTCTGGGTCTCCCTCATCTTTCCCGGCTTCATCCGGTAGTGCTGAGCTGCTTTTTCATGCCACAGAGGGTCAAAAGCACACTCTGGCGCATTAAATTCCTTTCACGGGAAGCCCAAAGTAGATGACACGCTGGGCTTCACCTCCAAGTCAGCGGCTCGAACCCAGGGGCCATCCCACAGGACAAAGACGAGGCCGTCGGGTCCTGTCACGACTGACAGTCTCGAGACCCCAGACAGGGCTGCTCTGAGTCAGAACCAACTTGAAGGGAAGCTGGGCCCTTAAAGACACCTTGAGGTGAGCCCTGTGTCAAAGCAAGAGGATGCACACAGGAGTGCGCCACCTCAGATTCTCCAATGCGCCTGCCCTGCACGTAGAGATCTTTCCCGAATTTCGTCCCGTACACTTTCTGCCAGTAAGGAGCTCAAACATTCTCAGCGCCGGAGTTCCATGTGTCCAACCTCCAAATCGTTGCGTGACTTTCTATGGCCTACGGAGTTGGACTTCCACATTTGTTTGTTTGCTTTGTGGGGGGGGGGGGCATCATTGCCCCTTGGTAGGAGTAGGAGGCCCAGCCTTGCTCTCGGAAGAGCTGCTGCTGGATTTGAACCGCCAACCCTGTGGGACACAGTCCTGCAGACAACCATTATGCCACCAGGGCTTAGCCCCTGGAGTAGGACTTCCATATGAGTTCATTTGGGTTGAAGAATTCGCTTTGTTTTATTGCCATTTTCAATCTCCTGCTATGGAATGAGTATGTGATTGCTTTAAGGACTCAGACCAAACAGTTTTAATTTTTAAAAAATCTTTATTGTGTTTTGTATTTATTCTTGAAAATATTGTGGATATAATTCATAGTTCAAACTGGAACCCTCTTAATTCTACACAGTTTATATAAAGTGAGCACAGGCCTATTTCAAAGCCATTACGGTCAATTTCCCAGTACCAACTGTTCTGAGGAGTAAGGGTCTTCAGACTCTCCCGGCCCACCCCTCACCCTCGTGAACCTTGCTACCTCTTGGGCCAACCACTCCCCTCCACCCCAGAATTCTCAGCGGGTCTCCAGAATGCACCCCCACATGTTCCCTGTCTGGGGTTTCCATCTGTTAGTTCCGCATAGATGAAGGTCTTAGGCTCTTTGATGAAGACGCAGTGGTTTTCTTGACCGCTCGGCTGGTTTACATAGAGACCACTTGTATTACTAACTAGTGGTTTCTGGTAATTTCTGCTTTCCATCCGGCAGCGAATACACCCATACCAGAGACACAAAACAATAAAGTCTCTCTGGACTCCAACAACAGCAGGGTGAGCCCTCCCATGGGGGCACTGCCCGCTTCCCACAGTGCCCACCATCCGGCCTCTGAAAGCAAGAGCCGGAGGCTGGTGAGTGCTCTTCTGTGTGCCTATGCTCGGGGACTCAGTCCACTGTGATGAAGGCAGAGAGGGCGCATAGGAGCGCGTGACTGACAAGCCGCTGCCCCTGGACTCCCTATTCATCTGAATGACAGAAGCTTGCTCAGGCCAAGGCCTGGACTGGCCAAGTCGAGAATGCACTATGTACTTTCACCGGGCAGTATGTTTCCCGCTAGTCCTTATGCACTGATGGAAAAAAAAAAAAGATGAGGGATGAGGGAGATCTAGACAGACAGCGAGAATAACACATGGACGTGTCTCCTGCTTTTCGCTCTCCTTTCAACTCCTGTGTGTAACAGAATTCCTGGTAGGGGCTGAGGAAGTCGATGGTGGGCATCCAATAGGCGAGACCTGTTGCGTTACGGATGAGGGTGAACTGGGCGCTACACACATGTTTAATTCTCGCAGGGCGCCTTTGTGTGTGTGGACTTTGGAGTGTGTTTCCAGTGGGGATGATGGTCATCTTTGTGAGACTGTTGGTAAAACTGTATCCATCCAACCAGGAGCAACCAGGATGGGTATTTGTAATCTGCCCACTTGACAAGATGCTGCGCCCGCCATGGAGACAGACTTTCATCAGCAACTTTAAGGGCTGCTCCAAAGTTCATTGTCTGCCTTTATCCTATTTATCCAGGCTGTCATTTATCCACCCAGCAGGAGTCCGTTTCACTCTGCCTGGTACCAGGCAGCCACTCAGATCTGCTTTCTTCCTGTGCTTTTCGCATTTGGACACCCCCCTCACCGCCACCCCCAGGGCCCTTGTGAGGGGACCCTGACCTCAGAGCATCTTGGGAGCTGACTCCATCCAGGGAAGAGGTGCACCCGGAAAGCTCCTTAGAAGTGAGGAGGGCCAGACTTTACCTCAGGAGCATGGGTGCTGTTATGGGAAGGACTGGTCCCTGGAGAAGGGCATCATGGTTGGCAAAGTAGGAGGTCATTGAAAAAGAGGGAGACCCTCAATGAAGTGGACCGACACACATGAAGGGGCTCCAACACCACAGTGAGGAGGGGGTGCAGGACTGGGCAGTGCAGACAGCCCAGAGCACCGCATCGCCTGACACCCACAAGAGCAGCCACAGCAAACACCCCCTCCTCCCCTGTGACGGGTCCTGAAGTGGTGGTTCTTCTGCACCATTTACACGAAGAATCAGGGGGGAGCCCAGATCCGCCACTTAATGAAATGGGCATTTGGGCTTTCTCTTTTATTTTGATACTTCCATAGCTGTCGCTTTTATTTTCTTTTCACGATTTATTATGAATTGTGAACTAACACCTAGAGCATACCATTCCATAGTTCAATCGTGTCAAGTAGAATGGTACAATTGCTGTCACAATTAGTTTTCAAACAATCCTTTTCTTCCTGGACTCCTTGATATCTACTCCCTTTTACTACCCCGACCCCCCCCAAAACCCTTAGTCTACTTGTGGTGCCCGTAGGTTCATCAATCCTGGGCTTCACATACCCCAAAGCAGAAAAACTTGTAACACGACTTCAAGAGGGAGACCTTCAATGACATAGCACCTCTGTGATACAGCTCAATATGGACATAACAACAATACAGAAAATACAGATCGGGTCCAGCACGCATCAGATCAAGGGGCAACGTTCAAACTGTCCACGTCAGACTGATGCCTGTGTCGATCTTTCTCTTCGCTGCTGCCCGTGCTGACTAGCTGTCGTCAGGGCCGCGTTCATGTCCCTCGCCGACCCAGAGCTGTCTGCATCTAAGCCACAGCTATTTCCTGATGGGTATAAAACTGCACATCCACAACCCCAAACGTGACCTCACTCTGCTGTGCTGGCCCTTCTCGGTGGCAGCCCTCTGTTTTGTTTGACAAGAACTTTTTGACCCCAAGCGGACAAGAACCTTTTGACCCTGACAGTGTCCTGGGTGGCCGGCTACCCAAGGTCAGCAGTTTGAATGCCCCAGCTGTTCCTTGGGAGAAAGACGAGGCTTTCTTACAGACTTGGAAACCCACGGCGACGGGTCTGCCCTGTCTTACAGGGTCACTTTCTGAGCTGGAAGCGACTCAATGGCAGTGAGTTTGGATTCACGTGCTTGCTTTTCAGTTACTTCTTTCCTTGTGTCCACCCCCCCACCCCCCCCCCCCACCCCCCCACCCCCGGCCACACACACACACCCTTGTCCACCAGCTGCCTACCTTTCTTATGATATCCCTCTTCGATCATCTCATCAGACCCCGCGCCAGGCTGGAGTGAGCCACGCAGCTACAAATGCAGAGCTCGCGGCTTCAAACGGCTGCCGCATCCTGATTCGTGGCGCCCTTACATGCGTCAGAGTACAGCTGTTTTTCAATGGTTGACTTTTTGAGAGTGGGCTGCCGGACATTTCTTCCCAGGTGCTGCTGGTGGACCTGAATCACCTGCTAACCTCTCAGTGAGCAGCCGAGCCCATGAACTGTTTCCATCACCAGGAACCCCAGCACCTGCCCTTTAATACAGCTCGGCAAATCCGCGCTATGTTTTAACCATTTGCTCTCTCCCAAACTGCCCCTCTTTTTGTCTATTTTGGGCGGGGGAACAGATGTTTCCCGAACCCGGACACTTGGAGGGAGCCCGGTCTCCCCTCCTTTCTTCTAGCTCCGCAACCCCCATGTGCAGACAGGCTGCCACCAGCTGTCCTGAAGACGGGGTCTTCAAAAAGACTGGTCACCGTCAGCAAGGTTTGCTGAAGGAATAATCATATTCCCAAAAGGAAGCAACCAGCCATGGCACACTGTGCAAATGTAAGACATCAGGTTGGGCACGGTGCTTTTGATTTCTTTCTGATTCCCCGCTGAATGCATGGAAACTGTTTATTTCAAGCACCCTTCTCTGGGAACCTCCAGCTAGATCTCGGGTCACGGCTTTAAGGCACTCCTGAGCAGATGCCTCTTTCCCCTCTGAGGCCAGTGCTAACCCTTTGCCTTCTCTGAGCCCCTGCCCCAGATTTAACTCAGGATAAGCCACTCCGCTCACCCTCTGGGCAGAATTCTGTCTTTTTGCTCACGTGTGCGGCACACAGCTCTTCCTATCAGTTCCACTTTCTTTTGTCTTCATTGTTTAACTTGGGCTTGTTTATTCCGCTCTAAGATGCACACGGGCACCAGATCGTTACTGGCCATAGATTACCAAGTCCCACCTCTACCACTTTCTCCGAATTCCCCAGCTCAGATCTGTAGCTCTTAGTGGAGCGCACACTCACCCTTGGCGTCTTCTCCACGGGCTCTGGCAATGAGACCGTTAGCAAGCGGATACACACATCTCATTTCAACTCGGGCACAAGAAACCCATCCACTCCCGACCAAAACAGCTTACAGGATGCCTCCTTGACTCACGGGGCCCCAGAGCACAACGCAGCCGGGGCACAACCCCACGAAGACCAGACGAGAGATGTTTCCATTGGCTTCTCCTTAAAGCGGGTCCATTGATAGCACCAGGACAAAGGATGGGGACCCTCGGAAATAGAGCTCAGATTGTATCTGACAAGACTCACTTCATCAACTGCCACAATCTCCCAAATGAAGGGATGTTCTATTAGGGCAGCTGTCTAGGCAAGCATTATGCATTCATATCCCTATTAAAGATAAATGATACTTTTATGAAGAAGGAACTGCCTGCAATGTATTCTCTCTTGCTTTGGAAAGAAGCCCAAATGCACACTCTCTTAAACACACAGATAACCAACACAAACCAGGCACCGTGCTTCCCACCCAAACAAGCGGCGCTCAGAATCCTTTTCTGCATGTTCTTAATGAGGAAAGCAACAATGATCAACAACAACAAGACAGATAGTAAATGTACTGTGTAAGAATTATACTAATTGTACACTAACAAGGTTGGGACTACTTAAGTTTGAGTTTAAATTATGACATAATTCAATAATATATAAGATGTAAATTAGGACTGATTCCTTGAATAGGATGGGGGGATAGCAGCATTCAGTCACTCAATGTGGACTGACAGGTGCTTGGAGAAACTTGGAGAGACAGAGGAATACAAAAAGATTCCGTTTCTATCAGCCCGGAAACCCAAAACCGTCACAGTTGCAAAATAAAATGAAAGAACCAACATGGTAAGAACTGTGATTACTTCATGTGCTATCTGGAAACACCAATGTTTAAGCAGTCGGCCGAAAATCAACAAAGGGGATCAGATAACTACTTACACGGACTGGTGTCATCGGGTGTACTGCCAAGCTAAGGCAGTACACATGAGACCATCTTGTTTGTGCTATGTTACAGAGGTGACCAAATTATTTTTTTGTTTGTTTTTGTTTTTTTGTTTGGGGCATCACTGCCTCTGGTGGTCGTGGGCGCTACCCAGTGCCACTCCTGAGAGCCGCAGCTGGATTTGAACCCCCAAGCCCGCGGACCGCAGTCCCATACTCAACTGCTTACGCCACCGGGGCTCAGCCTAAGAGGTGCCCAAATTTATCTGATCCACCTTCCCCTTTTCAGGAAAAAAAATAAATGACCCGATAGCCACAGGCCATTAAGAATGTTGGTACTACAGCCCCCTCATCCACAATAAAGTGCAGGTATCTGCTCCTGCGGCCTCCTTGGACCATCCCAGCACCTGGCAGCGGGTAGCACGGCCCACTTTGGAAAACGCTGCTTTACAACAACAGCCAAATCACACAACTTAAAGAAGGACCAGGGAGAGAATGAAATCAAAGGGCATTAACGGTCAGTTGCCACGCGGGAGGGGCTAGCAAGGAAGATAGCTGAGAAACGCTGTCTGGTTTTACTTTCCAAAATACTGCTTGCATTCTTTTAAAATTAGGACAGGTTTGTGTGATACTTGAATAAGGGGAAAATCCTAGTAGTGGAGGCCAGCAGCAGAGGAGGAGCCAGTAAGCAGCGGGAGCAGGAGGAAATCCTGACGGGAGTAGGGTCACAGAGGCCAGGGGAGCATGTGCAGCGACCTTACCGCTGCAACACAGAAAAGAGCCGGAAGAGGGAGCGAGCTCAGGAAAGGGCTGCCGCCACAGGAGGGGGAGGCCGTGATTTGGGGCATGATGGTTTAAGGGAATGCCAGCCATGGGAAGAAGATTGCAGAGAAAAACAACTGGGGGAGGAGGAATAAAATGTCAAGGTGTGGGTTGAGTGTCCCAGGGCAGGTAACAACACACCTGATGGGGAGCAGGAATTCCTCTGAGTTGCTTTCGTGTTGGGTACAGATGGGTACAGAAAGTGTTGCCGGGTGCCATCAAATCAGAGTGACTCTGCAGGGGACTGAGGGCAGCTTCCTCCCAGGGGTTTCTAGTCTCCAGAGAAAGGCGCTCCGGTGGGCTAGTGAGTTATGTGTTGGGCGACTATAACACGGTGGGCAGTTCAAGCCCATCGAGCTCCGAGGTAGAAAGACGAGGCTTTCTGCTCCATAAAGTTAGTCTCAGAAACCCCGTAAGGACCTGTAGGAGTCAGTACGGACTCAATGGCGGTGGGTTTGGGTTTGAGGCGAATCTTCATGGGTGCAGAAGGCAAGGTCTTTCTCTGGCACAGTAACCTGGGTGGGCTGAGATGGGTTAGCCTCTGAGTGCGTAGCGCCTGAACTCCTACAGACGCAAGGCTTCTTCGTGTTACACAAACGAATAGTGCAAACGTGATGTGTGGGGATGAACCGCAAGTATGGGGATGCCCGGGGAACCAGGCAGAGGGCCCAGAAGCCACCGATGCGGGCAGTGTCTGTGCAGTCTCAAGGCTGGCGATGGCTGCCGGGTGGCGATGGTGATCTACTGTTGCCAGATCATCCTCTTTTTAAAGAGAAGCAGAACCCAGATATATATCTATATCGATCATCTATATCTATCCATCCATCCATCCATCCAACCATCCATCCATCCATCCAACCATCCATCCATCCAAATTCACTGTCACCGGAGCCCATGCCAACTCATATCGACTCTAGTAAGACAAGACAGAAGGATGAGCTTCTGAAACTGTAACTTTATCATAGTTGAAGGCCCCATCTTTCTCCCTTGCGTGGCTGGTAGCTTCAAACTGCTGCTGGTCTTGCAGTTAGTAGCCCAATACATAACTCTAGGGCCAAGCCCTAAGGCTCTTAAGCCTCTAGGGCTCCACATACATACATACATACATACATACATACATACATAAATACATACATACATACATACATGAATGATATTCTGGCTTTTAAATGCTGGTTCTATTATCTCTGAAAACGCGGAACTACGCAAAATATGTCCATGGGTCACCCCTGGTGTCAAAAGTCTCTAAATATTTAACCTTGAGGGGAAACGTGATGTTTTTTAAAAAATTATTTTTTCTCTTTTTCTTATTTTTTTCCCCCCAAAGATCTGAGGGCTTGTCACCTGTTTCTAGGCTCATGGTGAAGAGCTAATGAGTACAAACAACCCCCTGATCCTTACTTCTTAGACACCCACAGTTTGAACTAAACTTCGGTAAGCACTGAGTCCCCCCAATCTTGTGTCATGCGAACAGTCACAGACCTCAGCTAACTGTTACAATGGTTAGGTTATGTGTTTGGGTGGGAAGTGAAAATTAACTGTAATTTCTCAAAGGAAAACTTGAGGGCGGACAGGAAAATTCCCACTGAAAACATATAAACATCAAATTGACTTCAGTTTATCAAATTTCCTTAGGAAAGAACATCCTGTTTGCTGCTAATTTATATTGTAACCACACACCCAACAATTTCGTTAGAAGGCTATTCTTAATCGGCGCAGCCTATCGCTAGGCTGCAGGAACTGAAAATAAGAAGTGCATTAAGGCATCAGCTCTGAAGGCCAAACATTCAGAAATCCAATAATATTTTTGAAAACCAAGGAATCTCTACAAAGTTAAATGATCTACAGTCACAAGACAATCCATGTAAAGGGGAGGGGGGTTTTCATTATCAACTTTCTTTCTGGAAATGGAAAAAACATCTCTTCCAAGACATGAAGAAACTACTTCGTACTGACTAATCTGACACCATCATTGGGTGAGTCACAGCCATAGTCTGTTTTAGGATCATTTCACATTGTTTTTGGTCTTTGGAAGTTGAGAAAGGGCAATGATAAAAAATTAGTTCTTTTACTTTCAAACGGTTTCCCTCCTGAAAACTGCGTTTCAGGCAGGTCGAAAGAGAACTTCCTTCTCAAAAAGCCTTCTGCACACTAAGCTTAATCTCCTACTGAACGGCAGGAGACCGCGTAGATGCCACCACTGACCAGAAAACAAGTCTATACAGTCCTGCTGACATGGGGGCATTCTCCGGCTCCGTGTCTGCGCCTGTTTACCGTTACATGCCCCTGTCTCCAGTCTACAGACGGTCTAGCTCTTTGCTTCTAAACCTCCTTTCCTACTTTATTTGCCTTCTATTTTTTCCCTTTTTCTTATTTGCCATCTTTCTTCTCTTCCTCTGCATTTCTTTTTACAGTGACTCTGGTACAAAATGGGTCAGCCATTTTGCTTTTTAGGTCCCCTGAACCATCTTTCATTTTGTACACATGCCCCAACCCCCACCCCCAGCATGCCTGGCCCACATTCACACTATCTTTCAGGTCTGTGGCCACAGAATACTTTTTTTGGGGGGTGGGGGTGGTGGTGGTACCTCTCACCCCTAAGGTTCCTATTTGTTTCTAGTTCCCATGTTTGAACTAGATGCTTGTCAGAGGGCACGGTTGTTTTCCACTTGGGTCCAAGGAACTGCTTCACGCTCCCCGTGTGCTGCATGGCAGGACTGGCCAGCACAAGGCGGTCTTTAGGCCATAGTGAACCCCGTCGAAGGGTGGAAGGAGTCGGAGAGCCACCGCCCCTGATGCCCCAGAGTGGTCAGAGAGGAGAGCATCCTGGGGACCTCTCTGGCCGGACAGAGGGACCCAGCCAGACTTGGGCAGGACACTTTCTTTTGTAATGAGCTACTGTGCTTTCAAGGTCTTGTCTGAAACAGCCTTAACTCTCTCTCAGCCCCAAACTAGAGAGTCGATTGCATAGCTTGGCGATTTAAAACTATGCTATGCCTCCTACGCAGGAAAGCTGGCAAATCAAGCAGCATGGAGGCTCTAGGACTTGGGTGATTTAGTGGCAAAGTGTTAGAGGAGAAAGTAGAACTTGTACAGCTCCGTGGGCCTGGGCCAGGTCCTAGCGTTTCTCCCTATAGCACAGCGCTTGGCTTTTCTGACTTCAGTCTTATCCTCGGGAAAGCGAGTGTATCCAGTACCTACTGCATAGGATGTCCGGGGGGTTGGGTGATATGAGGTAATGCAGAGGAATGCCCAGCACAGCACAGCAGGAATGGTGTGTGAGGGCAATTAGTAACACAAGTGTCCTGGGAGTCTCCTCCCCCTGCTGTTGCCGCGCATCTTCCAGGGTGGGGAGGGGTCCTGCTCTGTCCTAGGCCTGTTCTAGGATTGGGAGTCAGAAGGAAGGGCAGCCCACAGTTGGAAAGTTCAGGTGTGTGTGGGCGGTGGGTGGGGGAGAGAACGCTAGTTTGTCCTGTCGAGGATGCAGAGGGCTGCTGGGAGGGGGACAGGTTTCACAAGTCCTATCACAAGTCCTATTACTGCAGATGCTACAGCCTGACAAGGGGTCCAGAGAGGCAGGCAAACCGGTTGTTTCGAAATGGTTCGTGTTAATGGTCTGTATTTCTTTTGACTGTAACTTTATTCTGAAACTGGGTCACGTGGGTCTGGCTACATAGGCTCAGTGTTGTTATTATTTAATTTTACAAACTTGGGCATGGAGGAAGGAGGAGTGACATTCCCCAGGGCTGCCTGTCTCCCGGAAGGAGAAATGTGGGGAGGTGGTAGGAGGCCTGACCAAAGGTCAGAGGGCAGCTCCCCAGGCTCCAGTAGACGTTCCAGAGTCACTGAGATTCTGGGGCACCATGGCCATCTCTGTCTCAGACCCCTGCCCTATAAATGGGAGTTAACCAAACACACCAGCAGTGTGGTCTGAGGTCTCTCAACTCTGGCTTCTATCACCATGTAAACAGAAGTATATATATGTGTGTGTGTGTATATGTGTGTACACACATATATTTATAGGTGTGTGTCGATATGTGTTTAGACATATATAAGGACTGCATATAACCACATACCTCTGTATGTACACATACAACACACACATGTGTATATATTTATGTGTCTATGTTTATAAACATACATGACTATATAACTATACACCTCTGTATGCACACATATATGTATATATTTATAGGTGTGTGTATATGTTTATAAACATATGTATATAACTGCATATAAATATGCAGCTGTGTATACATACACATACATGTTTTATAAGTGTGTCTATATGTACATTTATAAACATGCACATATAATGACTGCATATAACTACACACTTCTGTACACACACACACCTGAAGGCACCCCTTATGAACTACCACATCATTTCGAAAGAGAGCCCTCAAAAGGATCATCTAATTAATTCTCCAATATCTGGAATATATAAAAAGGAGGTAGGCTTTTCTTTTGAAACCTCTGAAGGAGAGGCTTACAACCGCCCATTCATGAAGTGCCTGGCTGTCTGACAACTGTTATAGTGGAAGAGTTCCTTCCTGACAACATGATTTAATTGGATTCCGTCCCTGTCTTCCTATCCCCTTTCTTCGACCATTCTCTTTCCCCCTAGACGCTTGGTTCTCAATCGGTGGTGTCAAACGGCCCTTTCACCGGGGTCACCCGATTCATAATAGTCGCAAACTTCAGAGTGATGAAGTAGCAGCGAAAGTAACTTTATTTGGGGAGGTCACCACGGCATGAGGAAGGTTGGGAACCCGACTCTAGATCGTGGCGCGTCACTTACTGACACGCCGCGCTGACAGCTTGTTGACCGACAGCCTCTCCCTGTCCGTGGACGTATCCCCGGAATCAATCCTGAGGAGTGCTCACTTAGCTCTTCCCAGGTATGCCACGCACAGCTGCAATTTAACGTGGAATGATTTTCTGTTTAATCTTTGATAAAAGTCACAGGACCCAGAGCTTGCAGGACCGTTCTAAAGGAGGGATGAGGAAACTGGGCATTTGTGAGGCGAGGGGAGGTGGCTTGCCAGAGGGCAGGTCTGGCAGGTCCTGGGCCAGGTTCCTGGCACTTCATCGCTGTGCCTCTCCGGCCTTGCAGGCTGGGAGGTGGCGAAGGAGAGAGGTCAAATCGCAACCCATGGACAGCATGAGGAGTCAGCTACAGTCGCAGGAGAGTCTCATATAATAATAATTAGTGCATCAGTCGCAGCTTTCATCCAAAGATCTCAGAGGGCTTATGAAATGCTCACCACACATTGTGAGGTATCATTATCTGCTCTGGGTCAAGCCTGCTAGGAGACAGGGTGTTCTCAAGTCTTTGGGAAGAGTTGTTCAAAGCGTCTTTGGCACGCTCTGTCCTCTCCGTAATTGTGGCCATCCTCGTCAGCAATAAAAGCAGCCCTACAAAGGTCCAACAGCCGCCGTGACCTCCTTAGACAATTATCTTATAAAATCTAAGGCAACAAAACCCATGACCATACAGTTAATTCTGGGGCAGAACTGCCCTACAGGGTGGCCCAAACTGGACTCTCCACAGTCCCAGTTCTCTTGGAGAGCGGCTGATGGCTTGACTCATCGCCTTTTGGATTAGCAGCAGGACACTTAACCGACACACCACCAGAGCCTCCTCTAGACCAGTTCAGACCCCAGGCCACCTCCATTCCAGGGCATGCACACCACCAAGCACCAGTGGAGCGCTTGCCTTCCCTGGGGGGCTTTGGGGTTCCATCAGCCACCTGTGCACCTCACCCCGAAGGTCAGGAGGAGGCTTGAACACATTGCAGCAGACCTGGAGAAAGGTCTGCCAATATACATCCAACATCAGCCTCAGAAACCATCAGGGATCCCGATAGCCAGACCTGCAGTCACTCATGGAGATGGTATGTGACTGCCCAGTGCCTCCTCCCTGTTTGCATGGAGGTCGGGGACCCACAGGGACCCACCATTCACAGTACCATCAGCGTAGGAGAAAATGACACCGACCCTAGGGGTCTTCAATCGTGCAATGTCTCCTCCCAGGGTCCCCAGCGGCTGGGACGTCTGCCCTGCGGAACGGATGACCACCACACCCTAAGAGCACACGGGCTTTCTGACGAGGGTGTCTTTTTCTTCCTCGGTTTACAGTCCTTGCTCCACATACCCACTCCATTTGGGGAAGACACATCAACTGGGATGGAAGTTTTTTCCCTAGCCACACCACAACAACAGTGCTTACAATGATCTAAGAATGGCATTCAAGGCCAATTAGCCTGATCAACCCACAAGCCCTGCAGAGAAGCTGGTGTAGAAGCCGGTGTAGACAAAGTGGTATTCTGTGTTCTTGTTTCTAGTTCTGAAATCGAATCTCTTATGGTGACACTTGATCCAGACAGGCCCTTTCTCCAGCCAAGCTGAGCCGGGAGGGCTTGCCCAAGATCCTCCTCTCACCCATCTGTTCAAATGCAGACAGACAGTCTTCTGCTCAGCACCAGAGTATTAGCTTCCCCAGAGCAGACTGCACTCCTGAACCTCCCGGCAGCTTCCTGTCCCCACCACGTGTTTAACACATCGGCTACAAGCTGAGAAAGGGGCCCTGGTGATGGTTCGAGGTGCCCCCTGAGCTGCCCCCGCACCCCCACTTGTGAAGTTCCTGACCAGACACCACAGACTTTGCCCTTGGCTTGGAAGCCGTGGAGGCCGAATTCCACATCTGAGTTTCCAAGTCCTACAGATCCCATGGAAATCCATCCTCCCGTCTGGACTGCCCGGTGTTTTCGGAGAAGCCCGGGCTCGGTTGACAATCCAGAGGTGTGATGTGGGAAAAGAGTTCAGAGGTCAAACGGACGATCTTGGGAGGTAACAAAGTAAGCTTAATCGTCTCCCTTACCTCAGAATCCCTGATAGTGATTGAGCAGGCAGTTTTCCCAGCCACACAATACCATTTGCAATCAAGCATCCCACTGGACTTGCTGTGCTCCCGTGCATGCTTTAGGGCAGGCGCTACCAAACCAAACCCACCTCTCGCCATGGAGTCAACGCTGACCCACAGCAGTTCCACACGCCACCGGGGTGCCTTATGAAGCTAAAAGCTGTTTTTTTTTTTTTTTTGCTGTGGTTGTTAGGGACCACTGGCCCGATCGCATGCCATGCTCACAACAGTTCCTATGTGGGACCCCCCTCGGCAGCCCTGTGCCAGGGCAGCGTGTGGAGAGTCTTCCTCTTTCTCGCTGCCCCCTCCTCCTCCCCCCCTTGCCCGGCCCCACTGCCGCAGCACTCTGTCCTTCTCCAGGAAAAGCCCTGAGCAAAGCGGAGAGCTGCTTTCCCACGCTGACGTCCAGGAGGGCAATGCAGCAGCACCTCCAGCCAGAGTTTCAAAACCGTGGTTCCTCGCCATGGCCCTCCGAGAGCGGACAGCCAGAGCCAGCTTCCGCATGACCCTTCTCTGTGCGTCGGGTTCCATGGGGGCAGTGAGCGCCTGGTCCTGTTTGGAGCCAAATGACCTGGAGGAGGCTGCTGCCCTCACTAGGCCTCCGGTTTTCCATCTGATCGATGAGGTCACACCTATTCGACCTTCCCGACAGGTCTGTGGAGAAATCGGATGGGAAATCATAGAGGTGAAGGAGCCTGGAAAGTGCCCACTGCTCTTCAAAATGTCAGATAATTACGAAGTGTTGATGCTGGCGAAGTGAAGGCAGGAAGAAGGGCTCAGTCCCTCCCCCTCCCCCCTCCACCACCACCACAGATACCAAGCAGAGGAGGTGCACAGAGGAAGGAAAGGAAGAACCGTAGGCCGGGCGCCCTGGGCAGCAGTTTTATGCCCTTGGCCGCAAACAAAAGGTTAGTGGTTCAAATCTGCCCATGAGAGGAAAGTGGACGATCCATTCTCATAAAGATGGCGGCCAAGGGAACCCTGTGGGTAGCTCTGCTCTGAAACACGGGGCTACCTGGAGGCAGAGAGTGGTGTGAGAGGCCTGAGTCAGGTCCACCTGGTACCAACCCTGTGTATCACGGATCGCAGTGGTGCCCGGTCCTGCCCATCCTCACCATGATTCTCACAGATGAGCCTGCAGCTGACCACAGAGTGTGGCTGACAGAGGACAGGCATCAGCGACAGGCTCAATTTGGGTTTTGTTATGTCCTGTCTTGGTCATGCCATTCTACCTTCCAGGTCCTCTGCCCGTGCAGCTCACAGGGGTGGGAGGTGGCTGAAGGAGATGGCCCCCAAGACTTCCAGCTGTACGAGCTTATGAGACCCTGAAAGAGACACCCTGTGGCTACTTGCTGGATCCCTTCATCAGACCCCGGGGCCACCTGTGCCTGGCTCTGTGGGGAGACCCGAGAGGACCAGCTCATCATGCCTGCATTCTGGTGAGACCAGAGATGGCCCGGGGGCCCCCAAGTCAGAACTGTCTGCATCCGGAGAGGTGACTGCTCACAGAGGGGAAGTCAGGGACTGACTTCCTGTTATTCTTCACACCCCACATGTCTTTTACCCCACATGTTCAAAAAGCAGTTTCCAAAGTATCTTACAGGACCTGCTGACTCTGATGGAGCCAGTGCGCCAGTGTGGGAAAGGAGCTGATGAACAGGCGTGCAGGATCCACAGAGCAAGCCTGAGGAGGGGACCTGCCTCTCTCGAGTTTGTGACTTTGTGCATATAGAATCTGAGACACTTGTTAGCAGATTGACAATCTGTGGAGATATCTTGGTGTGTGTGTGTGTGGGGGGGGGGGGGTTATAGGAAAAGAACCACTAAATGTCATTGGTGCCAGGTAGACAAAAGAAGAAGGGCTTGGGAGGGACCTTCTGGGAGCCAGTGCTTACCTGAGGGGAAAAACTAATCTCTTGGGGAAATGGAGGAGTGAATTCAGAGCTGGGGTTGGGGGGCTCTTCGACATGCACTGACAGTAGAACACTGGAGGGGCCAGACCCCACAGAGTGAAGACTCTGCATCTGAAAGGATCAGCAGGACAACACTGGGCAGGTGGAGATGAGTCCTGGGAATCAGGGATTGGGAGAGTGTAAGACTCCAAGGGAGGTGTCCTGAGAAACAACAGAAGAGGTGCCTATCAAAGAACACGTGGTCAAACCTTACACTAGCTGCTCAGGGTAAGGGGAGCTCAGTCAGGTTTTATGGGAGCTGGGGCAGGTGTGGAAACAGGATCGGTTCTGTCCCTTTCAGACCAGGTCGGCAAGGTGCATGTTGGGTAAAAATGTCCCTCAGAGCAGAGGTGAACCATTCTTCTATGCAAACATGTTTGTAGGATTCACAGAATCCCCAGAACTTCGTTTCCAATGGGCTTTCTGCATGTGACATGCGTGTTTGTGTTACTGACTTGGCCACGTGATGTGTCAAAGCAGGGAAACTCTAAGCAGAGGAGGCAGGACGGTGCCATGGCAGGCCTGGGGTGAGACAGAAGGGGTGGGGTGGGGGGCGTACAAAGCACAGGGATTTTGTTGGACAATTTGCATTTAGGTCAAAGATTTTCATCCGGACTCCTAGAAGAGCCACTGAGGGGCTGCAGAGACCTCGTGGAGGGCGTGGATTTTGTGTGTATATTTTTCTGGGTGACTCTTAAAAAGGCATAAAAATACTGAGAAGACTGTATGTGTGGCTCAATTTCAGTGACACATCAAAATTAAGGTACATCACAACACTCCAAATCGTTAGGGTCATTTGGCAAAGAGCTTTAACTAGACAATGCCTTTAAATTAGAAATGTTACTGAAAGCATATCTAAAACTTTGCAAACAATAGATTCCTTATACAAGAAGTTTAGTGTGCATGGTATTTTTCCCCATAATACCTGGAGATACCTGGATCTGTTAATATTAGCAGTTCATTTCAAAGGCCCCACCCAAACCAGTTATTGGACCTTCTTTTAACAGTCATGATGATTCCATTTACTTTTTTCCCTCCCAAGAGGATGGTATCAAGTTAGTGGTGTGATCGTGACTATAAATACATGACGTGCCTGTGTTCCTATAAATACATTTTTCACATTCTCCCAACCCATTTAATTGCCGTTCACCTAGAGCAGTGCAATTAAGAAGCTGTCAGTTGAAACCCTAAAGTGGGAAAAGCCCTCCTTGTCTCTCTTAGGTAGTTTTACGATCTTAACAATAGACTTAATGAAGCCTTTTAAAAGAAGCGTGATTACATTAAAATGACCGGGCCATGTAAAAATTCATTACTTAGATCCTCCTGGCGTCTGATAGATTAAATGCCTCATCAAGCTCTGGAGAGAATCGGACCAAAGAACTATGGGAAATCACAACTTTCTCGGTGGACTTCTGGTGTTTGAGGTCTCCTCTGGCCCCATCTGTCCATGAGGACCACGCTCGTTCCTGGAGACACTGGGCCGAGAGAGGGCTGCTACCAGACTTGCTCTGCAACAGAGTAGGAGCACGGCTGACGTGCGGACTGAAAATCAGCATCACATTACAATACGTGTCCGGATGCCCGACCACGCGATATAAGTTACTTCAGCATCTTCCCTTTATAAAAAAATGAATACCTAACCAACAAGAATCTATAAAGCATCCCCCCACCCCACCCCAGGTCGAGTCTTATTCCTCTGGGGATAGGCATTAGGTTGTTTCTACTTTTTTTTTGGCTACTGTGAATAGTGTTACACTGAACTTCCGTGCACAGGCTTCTATTTGGTGTGTGAGGAACTTTTCTTACCTGTTGTTCACAGTGTTGGCACCATTTTGCTTTCCCAGCAATGACAGCTGCTACCACCTGACTCAATTCTTCTCCTGTACACTTTTTTTGGGGGAGGGGGGGCAGTGGAAATTGACAAAGCCAAGAAAATTTCCGGCCTGTTTAGTAAGCATATAACCAGTTCACTTGCCTCTAGCCAAGGCAAGATAGCAGAATGTGCTCAAAGTAGCAAGTATACGTCTGTTAATAAAGCATTTGTACTGGAACAGCTGAAATTCGAGGGCATTTAGGAAGTCCTGTTCCTCAAATTTCCCCTCTTGTCACTTAAGCCCACGTATTCTTAGTCATCCATCACTTCTCTAAAATAACTATCAGTTGTCATTACTAAAACAGAAGTTCTGCGAGGTTATTTGTGTTTTCTGAGCACAAAGTGAGACCACAACGGGGCAAAACAGAACCGGGACAAGTAAAAGGGCATTCGTTACTCGTGGTTGCTGGGAATGTGGGGGTTGAGGCTGGTTTCATTGGGGAAGGGGAAGCTGGGAAGGTGGAAGCCAACTGCACATGGGGCCATAGGAATAGTCTCTCGCTTGACTGGCAACTACTCAATGGGGTAGATATGATATCATTTTGTTCCTGAGGAAGCCAATTCCATGGGGAAGTAGCTTGCTCAAGGTCAAAATGTTGGATGATTTGAATTCAGATGGTCTCTCCTAAATTCACCCTTTTAATTAATTTTACTACAAAAGTAACCTAGCCATATCAACGAAGATAAAGGATCTGGGTTGTACGCTTATAACCCAACTGCCACGGTTAGAATGTGGATATATTTTTCTTACCTACGTGCTTTGCTTTCAACGTTAGGCAACCCATCTTTTTCTATTCAACCATGTAAACATTTTTCCAGTAGTTTTCATAACGATCATTTTAAGCACGGCACCATACCGCAGTGAGTAGATGTATCCTCATTTACTTAATGGAGCCTCTCCATTACACAACACTGAGAGTCTCTGAAATTTGGGGGGTGAAGGACAGACATCACTCCCAGTATGCCACGCTGCCTTCCCAAATATGCACTGTCACCATCAAAGCTTCAAATAGACAGGATGAGTCAACAGATGACAAAAAGCTGTGATCAAAAATATTTTTAAGACACCACCACCACTGAACTCTCTGGCCTGGAATCAAATAAATCTGATGCATGCTATTAATGAAAAGTGACCCCAAAATAACATGTTAAAAAAAGCTGCGCTCTGAGACTCCACAGAACACGTGCTCTTAATGGTTTCATGTACTACTTTCAGTTTCATAGGAACAGCAACCCTAGGCCCTCGCTAAAATCTAGATAATGGAAGAACAGAAATTCTTCAAAAGGAAAAGACACCAGCATCTTTTATCCATCCGCGTGGTCAGAATTTACAAATGCTCACCCGGGCCTGGCCCCTACTCCATCACAGATGTGTGCTTCCAAATGCCAGGACCCTGCTTTTCTTGGGTCAAGTGAGCGAGAGCCCAGAGCAGCTCTGCATTCTCATCGAATCACTCTGTGAAGTACAAAGAGGTGGTGACGTCAAGCCCTTTGTAAGTTGACTGAATTTACAAAACACAAAGCATAAGCTGTCAGAAAAATCTCTTGTGTTTGGAAGGAAGTGATCTCCAAAATATTTGTATGCCTCTTTGCAGGGATCTCTTTGGAAAAGCTTTATTAGAATTGATGTCACCGTCAGTGTGATGTGGAAACATCAAATTTGGATGCCAGGAAGCATCTGCTCCCCATATACAGTACCAAAGATTATTGCTGATTGGTGAAAACAGAGAGAACTGGGTATTTCTATTCCTACCGAGAAGTGCCCTGGACACACAGTAGGTTAGGCGTTGAGCTGCTAACTGCAAGATCAGCAGTTAGAAAACCACCAGGAAGATGAGGTTTTCTACTCTTGTGAAGAGTTACAGTCTTAACCCACAGAGCCAGTTCTGTTCTGACCTACAGGGTCGTTACGAATGGAATCGACTCAATGGGAGTGACTGTGACTTTTGAGTATTCCAACCAAGATGGAATCTGCTCGCTAATAACAACGTAACTGCAGACAGTACAAGATTATCTTGCACCCTTCCCACAAAGTCTGCGCTAAACATACACTTTTTGTCTATTAATGGCCATCTGGATTATTTTCACTTTTTGTTTATTGTGACGAGTGCTGTTGTGAAAATTAGTTTACATGTGTCTCTCTATTAACATTGTTTTCAAGACTCTTTGGTATACAAGAGGTCTTCAAAGCGCTCATAGGAAAGGCATTTTCTGAAAAAAAAAAAAACCTATGCATGAATTCCAACTACCATCACCCTCCACAAAAATAAACTCTACTTGTCACATCTGAATGGGATATAACGTAAGGCATAATAAGGGTAAGACATCAGTTTTAAGAGTCTCTCTAGCAGAACAATACAAATTCTACTGAAATTGAAGCAAGATCATCAAATTTATGGTGACACTTGGGTGGAAGAATGGTAAGATTATTGAGGATCTATAAAACGTTGGTGCTGCTAAGAAATCATCAGTTTTAAGAAGGGATCAGACCATGCTGAAGATGAAGGCAACAGCAGCAAACCATCCACATCACTTGGGAACAAGAAATACATAATGATGAAGAGCAGAAACAATATCCACCTCAAGTGGTTCGGCTTACAGAATTCCGACTGAAAAATTAAAGTTGAGCAAACTTTCCACTAGTGATGTTGCATATAAATCAACTGCTGACAAGAGCAGAGTTTTCAATGAAAATTTTAAAGAAGGGAGATCAGGGTCTTTGAAGAATTGCAACAAGAGATGAAATGTGGCTTTAGCCGTGTGACCCTAAAGACAAAACACGATCAAAGCAATGGCTACTAAGAAGTAAAGTGATCCAGACAAAGCAAAAGTGGATCGGTCAAGAGCAAAGGTCTAAATAAAGGTATGTAAACATATTTATCTATGAAGATGGGGAAATAGATCTACATGTATATATTTATAGGTTTAGTATTAAGGTAGCAGATGGACATTGGCCCTCTACTTAAGTACTCCCTCAATGCAAGAATAAACTGGCATTCCAAGATGCTCACCTTCCCGCCATGATCCCTGAAAATCAAGCAGGTGCATAAGCAAATGTGGTGAAGAAAGCTGATGGTGCCCGGCTATCTAAAGATATAGCTTCTGGGTTCTTAAAGGCTTGACAATAAACAAGTGGACATCTAGCTAAGACGCAACAAAGCCCACATGGAAGATGCACACCAGCCTGTGTGTCATGAGGTGTCAATGGGATTAGGTATCAGGCATCAAAGAATCAAAAGTCATATCATTGTGAATGAAGGGGAGTGCATATTGGGGGTCCAAGACCCATCCTTTACAGAAGAGTCATAGGGAAGAGAAAGTCATCCACGGTGCAGTGTAGCAACAATGAAACATACAACTTTCCTCTAGTTCTTTAATGCGTTCTCCCCCACCCCAAGCCCCATCATGATCCCAATTCTAGCCTTACAAATCTGGCTCCCCTGGTCCAGATAGAAACTGGAAACACAGGGAATCCAGAACAGATGATCCTTTCAGGACCAGTGGTGAGAATGGCAATAATAAGAGAGTGGGATAGAAAGAGGGAACTGGTTACAAGGATCTACACATAACCTCCCTCCATGGGGACGGACAACACCAAAGTAGGTGAAGGGAGATGTTGGTCAGTGTAAGATATGATGAAATAATAATAATTTATAAAGTTTCAAAGGTTCATTAGGGAGAGGGGAGCCGGAAGGGAGAGGGAAAATGAAGAGTTCATGTCAAGGGTTCAAGTAGAAAGCAAGTATCTTGAAAATGAGAGCAACAAATGTACAAATGTGCTTGACACAATGGATGTATGTATGGATTGTATTAAGAGTCACGTGAGCCCCCAATAAAACAATTTTTTAAAAACAGTAAAGCTTAAGTCGTTAGATTTGGGGTGCTCAAGGGTTTTTCATGCTGACTTTCTAGAGAGGTAAAGAATGATAACATCTGCTTATTATGAGAATGCTTTGAGAAAGTCAGATGTTAGCCAAAAACTTATCAGACAAAATTGTGAAACTTCCCCAAAGAGTCCTTCTCCACCATGATAATGCTCTCGACCATTTTTCTCATTAAACCAGGGTGCTTTGGTAAGAGTTTCTATGGGAAATCATTAGACACCTATCTTGCAGTTCTGATTTGACTCCCTTTCCTAAAAAGATGAAATCTGCTAGAGGATGTGAGATTTTTATCCTTTTTTTCTTTTTTTGAGTTTCGACTTCTTTTTGTCTCCCAAACTTAAAAATATCTTTAAAGGGCACCCATTCTCTTAAAGCTAACAATACTGGCATGACTAAACGCCCAGGATTCTCAGTTCTTCAGGGATGGACTAACTGGCTGGTATCACCACTTACAAAAATATATTGTTTGGAGCTTATGTTGAGAAAGAAAATGTCTATTTTTTATTTTCCAATTCTATTTTTCTATGATTTTTTGGGGGGGGGGGGCATCACTGCTCTCCAGTGCTGGGAGTAGGAGGCCCAGCCCCACTGCTGGAATTGAACCTCCATCCCAGTGGGCCGTAGTCCTACGCACAACCACTACGCCACCAGGGCTCAGCCCTTTTCTATGATATTTTTGAAGGTCTCTGGTATACTGGGCAACAAAAATACTGGGTCCTATGTTTAACTTTTTGAGGAACCAGCACAGTGGTTTTCACAGTGGCTATGCCATTTTGCACGAGAATACTATACAGCCATAGATTAGAAATGAAATCTTAAGTGTGAAAATTTGATAATGATGATGGATGACAGTTGTACAATATGAGTATGATATCAATAGGCTGTATACCTCAAAATGTTAAATGTTAAAATGGCCAATGGTGTGTGATCTATCTTTATACTTACAGCAATGAAAACTATAGCTATGCTACAAGTCAACCTACGTTGAGTGAAATAGGTGAATCATGAAAGAAGAAATATTATATGACTTCAAATATACGGTATAACCAAAATAGGTAAATATCTAAAGACCAAACTATATTAGTGGCTAGGGTGGAAATGGGGAGGGGAAAGGTGGAGAAAATGGAATCATCTTGGGGAAGAAATACAATACTTTACGTTTCTGCAAACAAGTGCTGGCTGTATAACATGAGCAAGATAATTTGTATCACTAAATTGTATATGTGGAAAATGTTGAATTGGTAAATGTTTTATGAGATGAGGAACCTTGAAAAAGTTCATAAAAAATTCCATTACCTCTTCATTCAACTGTCCCACAATTCTAAAAAGCCCCCTTGTGTGTATTTTTTCAAAAACCAACCCTGACACCTTTTCTTCTTGTATCTCCGACCCTACACTTTGATGAGGAATTCTATTCCACCAGATCCTAATGACATGTTTTTCTTTTTCCTGTTTTATCTAACCCTGCATTTCATCTTCCCACAAACTTCTCTACGTCTTCAAACATTACTCTGCTTACTCGCGGGGGTCCAGGGTTCTCCAGGAAAGTCAAAGAGGCACAGATGCTAATACCCAGAAGAGCTTCTCTTAAGGCAGTTATCCTAGAAAAAGTGTTTGGAGCAAGATGCAAATGCAAGAATGCTCACACTAGCACGTGCCTAAAATAGCCAAACATTGGAAATAGTCCAAATGACCGCTGAGAAGAGAATGAATGAACACACTTTTGATATAGGAAAAAAAATCATGTAACAGTGAAAAGAAATGAATCATGCATGAGGCTTCCTTCATGCATCAGTACCAATGAGTCTTCAAAACAAATGTTGATTTGCAAAGGGTACAGGAATATCATTTCTATGTAGCCCCAAGACAAACAAAACTTAGTAGGAGATTATATAGGGAAGTGGACCAAAAGAGAAAAACAAAATTTGGAGCCGTGGTTACTTTGAAGGAGAGTGTGGGGCCTTGCAAGAACAACCCACACTGCTGATTGGCAACTTCAAATGTACAGGAGGCTGTTTCATTTTCCTCTCAAGCTCCATCTCTCCATACCTACAGGCATGTACATATATAAGTACACATGTGATACACACATATGCCTTTGCATGCATGAGTTACATATAACATACTTTTCATGTCAACATACTTGCGTACATGAGCTACACATAACAACATACTTTTCATGTTACCCGCCTCTCTAAGTGCCTTCTTCCGAGCAGCACTTTGGCCCCCTGGGTGCTCCAGCAACGCTCTGAAGTTTGGACCTTTTCCTCAGACTGAGCGCTCACTCCATATGGAACTACCCACTTGCCACTTCAGGCAACCACGAGGACCACTACAGAGGCAGCTAGACGTTCTTTGCTCTGTGCATGGGCCCCAGAGTGAGAAGATGGACCTTGCAGCCATGTCTCTCTGGGAGGGGCTGCCAAACAAGCTGGGAGGGCCAACTGCTAGGGCCACTTTTGTTAATGATTCTGAGGAGATGTAGGTGGCAAGGGTGGTCTGGGTCCCTCGTGGCATCCCTAGGGTTGGCATAACCCAGAGCAACCGCTCGTGGTGTCACCCCTTCCCCCGTGAGCCCCTTCCCATAGCAGCTTCTGTAAAAACACCAGAAAACAAGAAACAGCGGCACGTGTGGGTGCTGTGTGAGAACGGAACCACACAAGCCAGCGTGCTGTCAATGGGCTATGGGGACAGCTGTGATTCGAGCACATCAGAAGCTTCAAAAAGCAAACTAGCACAGAGTCCTGGCCTGGAAGGTATATTGACAACAAAGGGCTTACAACAAATGCTTTTGGTTGTGATAACTAAGGGATATTTTCATTAAGACTGTCTGCTGAAGTACTGCACAAAAAAAACATACAGACCATGATCCTGGTGTCAGCCCTCCTGTCAGCAGTGTTTCTGGTGTGGTACACACCTCTACAACCCCTCCCCCAGTGCTGTCACAGGGCCTCCCTGCCCCTTCCTCGGCCGCACCCCATATGTCTCCCCTGCCTGTGCATGGAAAGCTCACCAAGTTGGCTCCACACTGAGTATTGTCACCCAGCCTTACTTCCCCATCCCACCCCTCTTGACTTCTACAGAATGAGCTCCGGTTTTTCATCTCCTCGACACCCAGACTCCAAGCCTTGGCATAAAACTCCCCCCTCTTCTCCCCTTTAGAGGGAACTCTGAGATCATTTTCCATCCAGGCCTCTCTGTGGTCAACTCTGTCCTCAGATCGTGGCCTCCTCGGTCTGATTTAGGTGGCATACACGTTTGAATAGGATGCATATTAATGCAGGGATGTTTATTCTGGAAGTTCCTCCTATTTCCTATTAAAAAATAAAACCTGATAAAGAAATTATTTTAAGATCCAATGAGTTCAGCAAAGCATCTTTCTATTTCAGTTGTTCTCTATTTAGTAGTCTACTTGTAGGGGGTGAAAAAACACCTCAAACTATAACCGCTGGCCTGGAGTGCTGAGTCTGGTGAATCTGATATCCTTTAAAAATGCTTCAAACCGTCTCCATGAAAACTGAGCAGCACCTCTCCAATTTCCCTTTAAAGAATCTATTTTCATTTGATCTCAGAGATCCTGAAGTCTAGAGAGAGTGGGGGGGAGCAGTTGGTTTATAAGAAAAATAATGAAAGCAGTCAACCCTCGCACCCTTCTTTTAGGGAACAAGAGGTCGTGTGGACTGTGAGCACAGGGCCACGTGGAGGTCCTCAGTGGGCAAGCCCGAAAGACAGCAAGCAACGGAGAAACGGAGGCAAGTTTGAAGCACCGGGCTTGCGAAGGTGGTTCCAGACAAATTTTGATCCTTTGGTTTTGAAATGAGTGCCTCTGAAGCTTTTCGTTTGTCCTTTCAAAACCATTACAGTTTGGTGTTAACACCATCATCTGGGAAACACAGCAGCCTGGAGGCCACTGGGCACAGAGAACAATGAAAACTCTACAGTGGAACTTGGATATGGGGAAAAGGGAAATAAGGGGTTCCTCAGGAGAAAACACACCTGAGTTCATCACGTCCTCTTTTCAGTGAAGAGGGTTCTCAGGTGCCACGGGGTCTGAAGGTGTGTCAACTTGAGAGGGAAACACAGGAGACTGATCTTCCTTTTCGGTCTCAAATCTGAGCTGAGTCCTCCTGGGGCTGTTCAGGTTTGACATCTACCTACATGCAGACCTGGTGGGACTCTAATGCCCCCAAAGAACAAGAAACAAAATGTCTGTATTTCCAACTCAAAGAAATGCCTTCTTTCCTGGACAAGCCCTGGTGGCACAGTGGTTAAGCATCTGGCTGCGAGTCAAAAGGGCAGCGGTCCGAACCCGTGAGCCACTGCCCAGGAGAAAGATGGCAGCCTTCCAAATGGAAAGATTACAGCCTTGGACACCCAATGGAGCAGTTCTACTCTGTCTGTGGGGTCCCATGGTGGAATGGATATGGCAGCACAGAGGGTATTTGCTGTTTTTATTCCTGAACAAACTTTGACCTTTGGGTTTTGGAATGATTATTTCTAAGGCCTTTTATTTATTCATTTGTATTCTTTTGTATTCTTTATTTATTCTTTTGTATTTATTCTTTTGTATTGAAGAATCACTCTCTGAAAAACACAGGGGCCTGAGTGCAGTATCCTCTGGGCCACTGTGCCCGAAGGATAACGAAAAAGTTCTTTGGTGAGGAGCAAATTGTTATGATTCCATATGTGATTATGTAAATATGATGATAAATGCCAAAAGCACTTTTTCAACTGGTGAACTAGCCATTTTACGTCTAAAACTTCACTAAGGATCACGGGGACAACTTCTACACTGCCGGGTCTTGCAATGAGTTCACTTGCAAACCTGGAGGGCTATTTAGATGTTTTGATTGATCAAGCTTGTGCCTTTGCACTGGACATCGATCAACTTGCTGCACTTCAGGCTCTCCGAAAGGGGGCTCTTCCTAACCGTAGAATGCTAGCAATGTGACAATTATTCTGGTTTGTAAACTGTTTCTCCCATCCCCAGTGTATGCGGATTATTTTTTAGAAAACTCTTCTGAAGACAGACAAAACCTTTTGAGCACGCAAGGTTCGTGTGGAAGCATTACATCTTGATGCAAAATAACAGGGAGTAAAAATGCTGCGATTTTCCCTGGCCCATCCTTCCACCCTACGTATGTATCAACTCGCATGCGTGGCAACTGCCCGGTCCTTGGCCTCTCATTCTTTGTCATGGAGTTGATTGTGGCTCGCACGCCCCTACAGGGCACCACGGAACTGCCCCTGTGGGTTTCTAAGTCTGAAATCTTCGTGGGAGTAGAAAGGTGGAGCTGAACGATAGGTGGTCTCGTGCATGACTCTGGCCATCAGTCTTTGGTGACGATGGTCCCCAAAGGAGCAGCCATATCCCCGTGCCCCCATTTGGCACCTCTTTGGAAAAGCAGCTCAGTCCTCGAGGGAGCCAGTTCTCCTTGTGTGAATTTCACAACATCCGGTTCCCTCTCTTTTGGAGGATACCACAACTGCCGTTTCACATTTGATGACCATCTCCTTCCCCCACACCAGCGCCACACAGCCCTAAGTGGGAGAGCCAGGCTTACTCAAGCCCCAGAGGCCCCCGCACTCTTTCCACTACATCATCCTGCCTCGCATTCTACCCTGGAGCTGTCTCGCTTTCCCTTGGCAGTCTTCTTCGGAAAGACCACGCAAATGGATAAATGGCTCGATGCCTTCTTCAGTTCATAGAAATGATCCGCACAGCCGCTCACTTGCCTCCCTTCTCATTTGACCCTCTGATTATATTGAGGAACGGCACATTTCATGACTTCATGAACATCCCGGCATCTTCTGAGGGATAGCATATGTCCCTCCCCCTGAACCGACCCTGGCCCCGATCGGAGGATCAGTTTCGAGCAGAGAGGAAGCCTCAAACAAATATTAGCAGTCCACGTCTGAAGACAAAGTCCGAGTCACTCCTTTAAGATCACCCACAGGGTTAACGTTTGGATCGTTACAGGAACCAAGGCTCTGGATTTAATAAGCCCAAAGACACCACACGAGAACGAATATCCAGGGTACACACTGTGCCTTCCGAGCAACCATAACGAGATACCCTATCTACTTCCCACTCCGACACGACTTCCTCCCTCTCAGTGGGTTTAAGGAGAGACCGGTTATAGAAGCAGATTACTTTGCTGTAAGCAAAGCATTGGACAGTCACTCAAACTCTCAGAGCAGGAAAGGGGAAGCTCAGCCAGCGATTGTTCTTTTAGGTGGAGTCAAAAGATGCCTGGGCCCTCCACACTCAAGGTCACCAACCTAGGCACCTAGGTTGGATCCTAGGCGCCGCAGGACTCTCTGAGTTTATCCTGGGTCGATCTCTTCCTAGAGATGTTCTGACAGAAGTCACAAATAATGCCCAGCTGAAAGAGCACCCTGAACTAATTGGAAGAAGGAGATTTTCCGATCGTAATGGGTTGAAATGGGTGTCACAATGGATCAGACAAACAAAGCTACAACCAAAGGAAAACCTAAAATTAATGGTCATACAACATCCCAATTTTAATTCAAAGAAAACATGTAACACATAAATATGACAACATCGCCATCCGTCCCACACCTTCCGATCTATTTATTCAGTGAGACCAGTGGATCCGTGTGTTCCACGGTTCTGCCAGACTTCTGCCAGCCCAAGCTCTGGGCAGGTGAGGCTCCAGGCCATAGACACTTAGATTGACATCATCTTGATGACCTTCCTTCAGACTTGAAGCTTCCTTTTGCTGCTGCTGTGGGCCCTACTCTTGCTCGGTAGTGGACCCTGCCGCTCTGCATTAGCTTCCTGGACTGAAGTGGAAGAGAGATGAGTTTACAGCATTTCCTATTTGAAAGTCCTGAAGATTTTGAATGAACACAAGTTCAGTGTAAGTTAACGGGGTGCAAGCTTGGCTAAATTAGAGACTTTGTCTTGGTCTATGTTAATGAAACCGTTACATGAGAACCAATCAAAACTGTATCCCTTATACCAGCCAAGCCATCAGAACGTGGTGTTTTCCAAGAGATGCTGAAAAGGGGAATGTATGTAGGAAGAAGTGAGAAAGGCAGGAGCCCTGACATCCGACGATGACATCAGAAGATGATGGCTGCCACTGCAGCAGTTCCAGTTCCACAATTGTGAACCCCATGTGTGCGCAGAACTGCTCCACGAGGTTTTTGTGGCTCCATGAGGCTTTCGTGGTTATGGCCTTACAGAAACAGATTGCCAGGCCTGTCTTCGAGGTATCTCTGGGTGAGCTGGAACCGCCAATCTTTCACTTGCCAAGCACTTAACCATTTGTGATACCCAAGGATTTCCAATATAAGAATCCAAGAGCCATAAAGATCAAGGCTGTTGGTGTGGGAAAGGAGGAATTGCAAGAGTTGGGCCTTTGGGTACTAAAAAGTTCTTATAAGAAAAGGATCTGCAGGTTAATTCTATTCAAGGCAGTGTGGAGGAGCAGGGATAGGGTATCTTCCAGTCCACCAGTGGAAAATGGGTGGATTTAATAAGGGCTTGTCCCTTCTCTACTCTGACTTAGGTAACTTTGAATCTCCATCCTCAGTTTCACCCTTAAGACTGAGAGGATGTGATTCGAGGATCATCTCCCAGCCCTAGGGGCCCACCCTTACATTATTAACTCCAACTTGAGAAGGAAGAGAGACATGGCCTTGCCTATTGTGAGCCCTGGGAGAATTCAGCTCCAAGCTCCACATGGGTCCTGTCAAGAGGACCAAACTAAACATAAATATGAATGAGTCATGTGGCCTCAAGCTTCATGAGGAGGTTTCTATAAGTGAAAAACACTGAATTTCCCTAAATTAGAAGGTTTTTCTGCTCAGCTGATTTTTTTTTCTTTTTGAAATCATTTTATTGAGGGCTCATACTACTCTTATCACAATCCATTCATACATCCATTGTGTTAAGCACATTTATACTTTTGTTGTCATCATCATTCTTAAAACATCTGTTTTCTACTTGAGCCCGTGGTATCAGCTTCTCATTTCCCCCCTCCCTCCCACTCACCTCTCCCTCACCAATCTTTGATAATTTATAAATTAGTATTGTTCTGTCATGTATTACACTGTCCAACGTCTCCTTCCACCCACATTTTTGTTGTCTGTCCTTCAGGGAGGGAGTTATATGTAGGTCCTTGTGATCAGTTCCCCCTTTCTACCCTACCTTCCTTCCACCTTCCCAGTATCGCCACGCTCATCACTGGTCCTAAAGGGATCATCTGTCCTGGATTCGCTGTGTTTCCAGTTCTTATCTGTACCAGTGTACACGCCCTGGTCTAGCCAGATTTGTAAGACAGAACTGGGTTCATGATAGTGGGGGGCGGGGAGTGGAAGTATTAAAGAACTAGAGGAAAGTAGTATCTGACTGGCTGATCTCCTCCCCAAGGCCCTTCTTTAAGGGGATGTCCAGTTGTCTACAGATGGGCTCTGGGTCCCTACTCTGCACTCCCTCTCATTCACAATGATATGAGTTTTTGTTCTCTGATACCTGATCCCAGGGACATCTCATGGTCATACAGGCTGGTGTGCTCCTTCTATGTGGGCTTTGTTGCTTCTCAGCTAGATGGCTGCTCAAGTATCTTCAAGCCTTTAAGATTCCAGATGCTATATCTTTTGATAGCCGGACACCATCAGCTTTCTTCACCACATTTGCTTATGCACCCGCTTTGCCTTCAGCGATCATGTTGGGAATTGGTCAAAAATTGATGTCGTTCCCCTTCCTTAAGGGAAACACGTGGATTTTCTGACTTTTCCACACTACCCTCAGCACAAGTACTACACGGCTGCTGAAAGCACTTAGAGTCGGTGACAAGAGCATGCCGTAGCATTATTTATACACATTTTGCTAATCATCTCACCTTTACGCAGACTGCCTTTACCCAGAAGACAGGGCTGCAGAGATACAAATGTGTGGCGTCGCCTCCAGTGGCTACGGCACAGGAGAAAGGCGAGGCTTTCTTGCCCCATAAAGATTGGCAGTGTCAGAAACCCATAGGGGAAGTTCTCCCCCGCCACTTAGCGCTGCTGTGAGTTGAAACCAGCTGGAGGGCAGGGAGTTTCAGTGCCTGGGTGGTTTCAGAAGAAAGGCTGCCCACAGAGTGTGTGGGCGCTTGTCTTGCTTCTCCCTTAAAACGTGGGCAGTGTTTCTCCTGAAGCACAAAAGCGGAGGCCTGGCGACCCACAGCTCTTGCCTGTGGGATGAAGAATGTGAACTGATAGCGGGGAGACAGTGAAGGTCTCCAAGCCTGGCACCCGGTGGTAGGAAGAGACAGAGTGTCCCGTGGGCCTCCCCTGCCTCCCACTGTCTGCAGAAAGCCATCCCAGGACATCAGGCTTAAATAGTCACGGGGGTGACCCAGTAAGGTGGAAGGAGAAGGGTCTCTCCTTAAGGCCTACTTTCTCCGTGCTAAAATTCCATTATTACTCTTAAAAGTACCAATCAGGGAGGGCGACCTTCAAAATTCAATGATAAGAAAATAAAAGATGCATATAAAATTAGCAGTGAAATTGCACGCAGGTGGTAATTATTCATTTGTCTTCTGCTTTACGAGCTTCTGTGCAAGACGACATCCACCCTGGAGTGGAAGGAGAAGGGGACTTAAAGGCCGAGGCCTCCTTTTAGATGCCGTCCTAGATGGCAACCAAGGACAAACCACTTCACATCTGTGGGTCCGTCTTCTCTGCAAGCCCCAAAGGGGACACCTGAGTCAGATAACGTGGCTCAGAGCTACATGAAGAGCTATGACGTTTTCAGGAACAGGGTGACCCATAAAATATTTTCCAGCCTCTGCCCTTGTGTCACAATTTTAATAGTGTTAGTTACTGCTCTTCCACAGGTCATCAACATCTACCTGACTTTATGTTGAGAGAGAGAGAGAGAGAGAGAGAGAGAGAGAGAGAGAGAGAGAGATATCTTTTACAACCTTGGAAGCTGGAACAGGCAGAAGGGAGGTGTTTTCTTCTTGAAGAGAATGTAACTTTGCAATTCAGAAATGCACGTCAAAGTAACGGGGTAAGTTTGCACGGGTGATGCATAACAACTATTTGGGGCCCAATGTTAAAATACTTGCCTGCCTGTCTAAGAGAGAACTCTAAGCCTGCTGCTCACTACTCATGGGTCAGTTTGCCATAGTGGGGCTGGGGGTGGTGCTTGCATGTTACTGTGATGCTGAGACCTGTGCCACTAGTATTTCAACATCAGCAGGGTCATTCCTTAGTGGACAGATGGCAGCAGAGCCTCTGGAAGATGGACTAAGAAGGCCCATACTTCTGAGAACCTAGCAGACAGTAGCAGAACATGGATAAAGTGCCAGGAGATGAGCCCCATAGGTGGGCAGGGACTCAACATAGTGCTCAATGGTAGGAGAAGAATTTAAAAGATTCCCTGATAAAGTCCATTTTCCCACAGACTTTTGGAATCTTCCTCACAGAGTCTACCTTAATGACCTGGACAGAGCAAAGCTCCCAGGACCTTCATCTGCTGGTGTGAAATGACTCAAAATAAGACAGCACTACAAACGCCAATAAATACCTGGACAGAGTATGAATCTAGGAAAGTTGGAAGTACGGAGTGGAACACACAAAGATGGATAGCCTAGCCATCAGTGAGCTGAACTGGACTGTTACTGAGCGTTCTAAACTGGGCACTCACATGGTCTATTAAGCTGAGGATGACAAATGAAAGAGGGAAGACATCGCATTCATTGCCAAAAAGACCTTTCGAGATCATCTTGAAACATATCATTGTCAACAATAGGCTAATATCCATATGCCTACAAGGAAGACCAGTGAAGACAACTGCTATTAGAGTTTATGCACAACCCACGAAGGTCAACAATAAAGAAATGGAGAGTTTTACAGTGATTAAACAGGCCATCAAATGCACTCATAATTACTGGTGAGTGCGATGTGAAAGTTAGACAGGTGGATCGGTTGTTGACGAATAGAACCTTGGTGATAGTGCTAACACTGACAATCATCATGATCAAATTTTGCCTGGCCAACAGCATTTTCTCTGGAAGTAAGTTGTCCATGCAGATCTCACCGGACTCCAAAAGACCTCACCCGCGGGGAGACAGGGTGAAAAGACCCCATGTCACCACTCAGAATAAGCACTCTGTTGCTTGATGAAAGCCAAGGGGACACCACCTCCATAAACACATGCCTCCAGCCTCAGAGAGGCCTTCACCATGGAGCACACCTCAACACAGACAAGACAAAAAACTGGTCCCCCAAATCCAAACTAAACACCCTGCACCTGAGCCCCTTCCAACTATTGTGACCCCAGAGAGGAGAGGAGAATTGCTCCTTGGGCTTTCTGAGGCTGTACCTCTTGATGGGAGCAAAGAACCTCAACTTCCTTCCTCGGTGCAGTGGGTGGATTTAAACTGCTGACCTGGGGGTTAGCAGTCTTTCCTCCTACCCTCTACGATTTCAGCGAAGAGGAGCCTTGGGGACACCGGGTTCCAGTGCTCCACGTGTAATGTAGACACTGGCATTTTAAACTCACCAGGGGCTTTGGGGGAAAAAGAAGTGACCATCTGCTTTCATAAAGGTTGCAACGGTGGAAACCCACAGGAACGGCACTTCACGGTCGTTATGAGTCAGCGTTTACTCCATGGCAACGGGTTTGCTTTTTGCTTGTTTGGGTTTGATTATAGGGAAGGGGGCTGTGTGAAACCCAAGCTTTGTTCCATGTTTCTGCGTTGGTGTCTTGCAAGATGCCTGGTCAGCAGTCGATTGGGTCAGTCGGTATGTGGGACGTTGGCATGGAGGAGTGTGAACTCACTTGTCATTCTACAGACTTAGGGCAGGCAATCCCAAGCTCCTTTGTCAGAGAGGACGAGGTGAGCGTTGAAGTTCCCACCAGCCACAACAGTCCAGTCCCCCTAGTCTGTCAAAGACCTAGAAAGACAATCCTGTCATTCTGGAAACTGTGGCTTCTACTGGTGGCAGAGAGTTGTGTTTACGTTGTTTCTGTCTTCCTGCTCTCCACTCTGTCTCCCACCTTCCCAAAGCAACCAGAACAGCTGGCACGGTGGTTCATGTGCACATCTGCACCTGAGACACTCCCTCATGCCAGCCCTGTGGCCAGCAGGCATCCTCAAGCCTTTGGACACCCATAGAAGTACTGCTGACCTCCAGGCTCCTAGAAATCCTATCGCCCAACTAAAGAAAAATACCGTGTGGCTTTCTTTTTCAATCTCTCAGTCTGCTCTGTAAGATTCATCTACATGTGGCTTTAAAAACTTGGTTCCAGGGGTCATGCAGCCTTGTTTTATGAGCCCTCGATTGTTTAGAAGCTGGTTGGCTGGCTGCTTTTCAACACTAACCCCACAAAAAAGGTGCTACGATTCTTTTTATTGCTATTATCTTCCCTGGGGTTTATTAGCATGAAAGAAACAAGAATGAAGGCATTTCCACCTGTACACAACACTTAGACCAGGAGATTTTAAGACGTTCACTCAGGAGGCATGGGAAATGCTTCTAAAGTAGATTTTAATCTTTCTGTTCCGTATTCATGTGGAGTAGTCATTTTGGAAACTGGACTCTCCAAAGGTTTTGAGAGTCCTCTGAGCCTCTCAACTAAGCAGTAGGATTTATTCCCCACAGTTGTGGCCTGACAGCAGCTGTCTAAATCCCGAGGGTGGTGAGGATGGCCGCTCAGGACATGGTGGTGCCTCGGACATTCCAGGAATGGCAAGGGCTTTGTCCCCAGGCAGGTGCTGAAATACCTTTAATTATGTTAGACAAAGGACACCAAAGATGCGGCAAACTCGAACCTTTCTCTCCTCAGTCCTTTGAGAGTAGTCATGACCCAAGGGATGTTCTTTTCATCAGATCCATCCGAATCACGCTTTCAAAGACTGCATGGCATGACTCAATCATCAGGGTTTTATACCACAAAGGCTCACTTTTGTCCTTTTGACATAGCCCGATTACCCAGTCTTCAAAATTCACATTAAGCATGGGCTTTCTACTTTGAGCGAGTGTATACTTTATACAATTAAAGCCGCGACGTACAGAAACCATGCCCACAGGAACTGCATCCTTCAAGAATTTGAGAAGATTCCATGTACATTCAAACGTGAAAAGAAAAGTTCCCCTGGTGCTCCTCTGGCCCCTCCTCCTTTCCTTTCATCTCCAGACTCCCCTCCTTTGCCCGGGATGACTTCACGCTGAAGACTCACCTATTCATTTGTCTTCTTAAAACTCTGCACTTTTGGAGTGAAATCAAAGGCATGATCTCTTTATCTCCACACAATGCTATTAACAAGCCTGGTTTCCACAGATGAAAATCTATGGCTGGAGAAGAAAACACAGGGTTTCTGGGCTGTGTGGCAACATTCTCTAGTTGGGGTCTGATTAAAGAGCCTTTCATGGCCTCTTTGTTTGGTCATGTGCCATGAAGCACACCTGTATTCAACACTGGTGAAGGACCTACAATCAACGAGGCACTAGGCTCCAGGTAGAGAGAGCAGAGGGGTATCGTACAAGTAACTACCCAGCTATTGTTTTGTGCTGTAGTGTCGACCCTGACTCGCTGAGATCCCCACATGACAGAGTGGGACTGCCCGACAAAGTTTTCCAGGCTGTGTTCTTTACAAACAGAGACTGTTGGCCTTTCTCCTTTAGGCCATGGGGTGAGTCCAATGAGGAGAACAGTACTAGGGAGGGAGGGAGCAGGACCTACTGGTATGTGGTCTGGTAACCTTATCCAGGCTGCAGGGGTATAGGGGAGGGGATATCAAGAAGACCTCCTGAGAGAGGAACAAAGCTTTCTGGCTGTTTATCTTAAATCGTTTCCTGGCAGAAACAGAAGCACAGGCAAGAAGAGCTGGTCCATCTATGTTCAAAAGCCTTTTCTATCCACGTGGAGGGAGAAAAAAGACTCTAATGGAAGCTTTTGAATTAGGATGTTTAACAGCAAATTTCCCCTAGGGCAGTTGGCCAAGTGTTTTACATACATACAGCTGCTTGACTGAGAGTGTGTAGGCAGAGCAAGTTCACCCTGTCCAAGAGCATTTCCTACTCCGTGTCTAGATCCCCTTATTCTGAATTCCTTCCAGTCACACATGTTAAGCACCCATTAAGCAATCACGGGTTCCCAGATACACAGTGGACACTGTCCCATGCACGGTTGGCTGATCAATCATGATTGTGTAGGTTGATGATAGAGAGCCTCCTCCACCCCCCTACCTTCCCGCCCCCCTAACTCCCCACTTTGGGGCACAAGACCCAAGTCAGAAAACAAGAATGTGTGTAATTTGTGCTTTAAATTTTTTTAAATGGGGGCTGAGCCCTGGTGGTGTAAGTAGTTGAGTGCAGGACTGTGGCCTATGGGCCTGGCAGTTCAAATCCAGCGGCGGTTCTCAGGAGCAGTGCTGGGAAGCTCCACAACCACCAATGATGCCCCCCAAAAAACCCAAAACAAACAAACAAACAAAATTTTAAATGAATAATTTTACTTGGTAGTTACATAATCGGGTATCAATTGGGGACTTGAAAGAATTACGAGTGAAGAGGTGTGGTCTAGTCTGTCAATCAGGTCACAGCTAAGGAAGTATCTGTGGGCATAACCTTCGCCTGAGAATTCCAAAATTTCCTCCCTGAAGGCAAGAGACATTTGTGTCTCTCCTTACTACCTTGGAGATTCTCTCTCTGCTCATTCCCTGAGAGATGCTCTACTGACAAGACACATGGTGCTACACTCTAGGAGCTAGAGAAGCCACATGGACCTACCCTGATGCAGCCAGACCCCTGCCAGTGCTGAGATGCTGACAATGCCACTGGATCCACAAGACTTCCAATCCACTGGCCTGTGATCCTCTTACATTCAGTATCATTACACATATTTCCTGAGTCTGAAGAGGACCTTATAGATTGGTATCAGACATATGGACTAATATTGGACATATGAACTTGATCTGGACTGGATTGGGACGTTTTGTCAATATTTAATTGCTCTTGTATATAAATGTCTTTCTTATACACTTATGAGTGTCTATGAATTTGTTTCTCTAGCCTACCCAGACTAACACAGTCCTGGAAAAGGGAGATTTCTACAGTAGTTCAATGGTAAGTGCTTGGATACTACCCAATTACAGTAAGTGGCTGAAATGCACCAGTTATTCCATGGGAGAAAAGACCTGGCAATCTGTCCCCCAGGAAAGCAGGGTCAAGAAGGCTGGTGGAGCAGTTCTCCATCATACAAGGTCACTAGGAGTCAGAGTTGACTTGATGATACATGACAAGCAAGCTTCCCTTCTTCCAGAATGGCAACAGTCACACCCTTGTTCAGTGCAGCACTGTTCATGTGCCCTTGAGTAGAAGAAAGGATAAAGAAACTCTGACATAGACACACAATGCAACACGATGAATAGCTTTAAGAGATGACGAAACCATGAAGCACCTCATGACATGCAAGGACCTGGAGAACATCAGGTTGAGTGAAATTAGTTAATCACAAATGACAAATATTATAAGAAACCACTGTTAAAAAATTGAGGGGATACCCCAAAAAAGATGGGGGAAAAAGCTCTGTGAGACAGAGATTTCATTGTATGCATTTTCCCACACTATGGGAGCATCAAGCAACTCATTCTGAGTTAGCACCTCATGGCACTGCCTGGAAAGGTTCTCTCCAATCATAGGGAATTTTTTGTAAAGGTAGCTTCACTCGAACCTCATTTTTTTTTTTGTGGTGGTCGATTTAAGTAAACTGCATCCTACTGTGGAATTCTGCTTCTTGCTCGGATGGGGAAATGCTACAGAAACTGTTTTGGGGAGCCTTGGCGATCCAAAGCTTACTCACTGGGCAAGGACCCTCCTGGCCAGCAGTAGTTCAAAACCACCGACTGCTCCTTGGAAAAAGAGGGACCTTTAAGAGCTATAGTCTCTCAAACTCATAAGGGGGTCACTAGGTGTCAGAAACAGTTTTGAGGTTGAACATAGCTTACAGGGACAACGCTATGGAAAAACTCAAGTATATGAGTGGTTTCCTCCTTTCAAAGCAGTGAAATGTCAACTGAAGACAAACCTCATTCTACATGTCCGTCCACTTCCTGAAGGGATGAAAATATCAACTCAGCATGCAATTGGAGTTCATTCCACCTGGTCAGATTGTTAATCCAACTTTCTATTTAGAGGTTCTGAAAAGATTGTGAAACAGTGTGCAACAAAATAAACCTGATTTGTCGGATATGGGGGACTGGTTTTGCCACCAGACAATGCACCTGCTCATGTAGCCATTTTTTGGCAAAACCCAGCATGCCTCTCTTGCCCAAGGCAAACTCTGTGCTACTTCTTTTTATTTCCATGAAGGCAGAGGGACGTGAAAGGACAGTGATTAGATGACGTAGAAGAGGTGAGGGAACAAACAGAGGCGCTGTCAACTAACCATCCAAACAGATGAGTGTGAAAAATGTTTCTAAGAAAGGAATCGCAGATTTGACAAATGTATTACATATAATGGAGAGTCATTTGAAGGCGATAGGATTGTTTTATAAAAAAACATAATGGCTGAGCCCCAGTGGCTTAAGTGGTTGAGTGCGGGACTGCGGCCTGCGGGCTTGGCGGTTCAAATCCAGTGGCGGCTCTCAGGAGCAGCGCTGGGTAGCTCCCATGACCACTAGAGGGCAGTGATGCCCCCCCAAATTTAAATACACAGCTTGGGGAGAAAAAATCTGCTTTGTTTTTTCTAGGTACCCCTCGTGTACACATACACACACAAACCAAAACAAACTTTAGAGAAGTTTAAGGGAAAGATAAAGCGATCCGCTAGACCGGGGATGTGTGGCAAATTGAGTGTAAGAGAAGAGAGTGGTCCATGAGAGGGGTAAATCAAGGATCAGGTGAAGGGTAAATATTGAAGGGGAGGGGGCAGGGAGAGTGTATTAGGCATAGTTTCAACTGTTGGATAGAAAGTTGATGATCCAAAATGTTAAGCCCCCACCTAATTTACAAGTTTTTAAAAATTGAAAACAAACAAACAAAAAAGAATGGTACCATTCGATTGGAACACTGGAATGCTGGGACGACTTTATAACCAGGAACTACTCTTAATAAAAGGGGCAAGCTCTTGTGATTGGGAAACTCCTTATGGAAAGCACATCTTCTAAGGGGTGGGAACTCGGAGAATGCGTTAGCACGTATTCTGTCCCCTCTTCTCTTCAACAAGACAAGGGACAAACCCTCGTTCTGATGAGGAAGACGAGGGTCCGTGGGGTGACATGATCTGTGTAAGGTTGTACAGCAAGAGAACAGCAGAGCTGAAGGGAGAATTTAAGTCATTCCCCTCATGGCCCCATCTACTGCGATCAACTGGATTTCTGCAAGCTTGGTTCTGGAGTTACAGCTTCCCTATGGAGCCTTGGCCACACGGTGCCTGAGACACTGGATAGACAACAGACAAAAGCAAGGGTTCAAACCCCACCAGCCCACTGTGCAGAGAGATGCCAGGTCCTGTGCTCCTGGAGAGACTTGTAGGTCTCTATGAGTCTAATCAACTCAATGGCAGTGGGTGTGAGATTGTGTGCCTAGGAACCCTGGTGGCCCAGTGGCTTATCGCTTGGCCGCTCCTCTTGGCAGCCCCGCTAGAGAAACGAGCCATCGGATGAAGCCACGGGGGGTGGGGGGAGAGGGGGCAAACAGACTCAGCACAACGGGTATTGGTTGGATGGCAGGCTACTGTTTGTCTGGCATTCGGATGACACTGGGGACCCTGCCAAATGTACTCTCCTGCCCCAACAGACCTCCTTCTTGTAGTTGTGGGATTCACCTCTGCCAGAACTGGGCGCAGCAGGGGAGCCATGCAGCCCAGAGCAGCCCCAGGCACCCATTTCCTACTAGGCAGCTGCTGTGAAGGGCAACATCTCCCTTCAGGGTCCCTGGCTCCCACAGGCCCTGCCTTGCTGAGAATGGGGTCTCACTCAGGAGGACCCCAGTGTTGACCTCCCACGGAGAGGGCCTTTGTCAGGCCCTGGTTTCCCAAGCCCTAATATAAAAGCATATGGAAAAACTACCACGGTTTCCCTCAGCTGTGCCTTAGACTCCAAAACAAAACACCAGTACTGCCACCAAATCAATTCTGACGCTCAGGGACACTACAGGGCAGTGGGGAGCTGCCCCTGGGGGTGACCGAGATCGAGAGTCTTCATGGGAGTAGGAGGCCTCATCGTTCTTCCTTAGAGTGGCTAGGGTTTGTAACTGCTGGCTTTGGAGCTAGCAACCCAATATGTAATCCATTATGCCACCAGGTCTCCTTAGACTAGAGTCTTGCTAGTCCCCCCAACACCTTTGGTATGTCGGAGTTGAAAGGACCGTGAGGGAGAGTGGATCCCAGGTGACTGTGCAGAAGTTGGAGGGCGCAGTGGGTGGCGCACAGTTGCTGGAGAACCATGTTTCATACAGTACACACAGGCCCTTGACTGCAGCCAGACACAAGGACTTTCTACAGAGTGACTCGAGTTTGGGGGGAAAGAACCCCCTTTTTCACACTCATTGGAAATTGAAAATTACCAAGTCCTTGGCCAACAGCCCGATGAACAAAGCATCACTCAGAAGAAGTGAAACACTGTCTTCGTGGCTATGTGATTGGACAGAGCAGCCTGGGGCAGAAAGAAGACAGGCCACGGAGTCTCTCCAAGCATGCCCAGCCTTCCACTAGGAAATCCAGACGAGAGAGAAGCGCAGGCACAGGAGAATGAAGTACAGACAGAGAAGACTCAGAAAGAAGAAATAAAATACTGGCTTCCTTTAGGCATCCCCTCCACCAAGGAGGTGCCCACAGTCCAGGCCTGGCCTGAGATTCCGAAGCGTTCTTAATCACATGGTATTATAATTATCTGTGCCTTCCTCTGTCACATCCATCTTTGTCTCACAGGGCCCAGCATAGTTTCCGACACCCAGTGAGCACCAAATAAAGGTTCAGTGAATGAAAGAACAACCTGTTAGGGCAGGAACAGCTCCCTAGAGGTCAGAGGTGAGCCTCGGACAGAGGTCACGAGGAATGGACGGAGAGGGGGGACAAAGCCCCAGCTGTGTGCAGGCTAGCGGAGACCTGACTTAGCCCTTGGAACTCAGAGCACTGCCCACCCTCGCCCGCCCCAACCACCAAGACAGCTGTGTGATGCTATTCATGGAAAACAAACTCGTTCCGAAAGCAAGAGTGTGTCAAATGTTTGCCAGCTTTTTCTCCCAGCATTACTTCCGAGATACTCCGGGGTTAAAAAGGAGAGGGGGCCAGGGTGGGTGCTGCCCACCGGGGAGCTATTTTTGAAAGAAAAATGTAAAACCACACAAAAGCCTCACTTGAATATAAAAAAGGCAACTGTTGGTGTATAACAGACACCCCAGAAAAAACCAGAAGCCAAAACCATAGCCTTTGAATCAGTTCTGACCCACTCTTCCCAAAACGTCGTCGTAGGGTAGTTCACCCATTCTAGTGTATACCACATGGGGTGGAGAGACGTAACTCTAAACACACGTTCCCAGACCCATAGAAAATTGAGTGCTGCAGCCCAGTGAAAGGAGGAAATGCCAGGCTTGTCGAAGCCAGGGAAGATCTATTTCATCTGTCAGCCCCACCTCCCACTCCACCCTGGAGTCAGCACCCACAGGTGACGATGAGCCGAGAGCTGGGCGGCAGAGGGAAAGCCTCCCAGGCTCACACACCATGGCCCGTAGAGCAAAACCGATCTACTTACTGTTTCCACATCTAGATCAGCATCCTGCTTCTCCAAAGAACTGTCGAGGAAAAAGAAAGGAAAAAGCATCGTGAGAAATGGAAAGAAACCCAGAAGTGTTTCTCTGCCTGTCAATCACCCAGAAGGGGCCTCCAGAGAATGTCCGTTTCCTACGACTGTCACCAAGTCACAGTTGCCACTAGCACCTGCCTGACGTGGAAAAGATCAGACCCTGCCCTACCAAAGGAAGCCGCCTGAGGCTTTTTACCTTCCAGAGGCAGGAAAGGGGAAAAAGTCCAGAACACACACACACACAGACACACACACACACTCTCTCTCTCTCTCTCTCTCACACACACAGACACACACACACACTCTCTCTCTCTCTCTCTCTCACACACACACACACACACACACACCCTTCTTCCCAGCGTCTATAGTCACCCATGCTTGAGATGCATGACTCATCCAGGATTGCAGTCAATGTACCCCCTGCCTGACCCGTCCACAGTCCCCGACTGTCCCCATCCCACTTCCTCCTCGTGGTCAATACAGCCTGCTTGTTAAGAGAGAAAGACTGAGAGAGATCACCCCTTTCCCATCAGCTGGGGTTCTCCTCTCTGGGAGGCTTGCCAGCCCCCCAGCCTGCACCAGCTTGTGCCAGGAACCCCAGTCCAGGGTCAGCTCAGACCCTGGTGCCAAGGCCTTGAGGCAGAGACCAGGGCTCCTGGCCGGCTCCCTTTCATCCCTAACCACGGGAGCACTGTAGCATCATTTCCGTGGGCGCGTCCACTCCGCCTGCAATGTGACAACTCCATGGCACTTCGTGGCTGACTTCCAATGCTAGCTGTCTGCACAAAGCTCCCGCTTGATAAGTGTCTAAAGAGCACAGTGGTAACAGTTGGATGGAATACGGTGATGAGGACGACGACAAAACAGGCAGGAAGCAGTTTTCCCATCTTAGCAGAAGGCTCGGGGGCTTTCTCAACATGATTTTTTTTTTTAAGCATTTTTCCCTCCAAGGCCATGGTTCCAAACACGTCCGTCATAAATCACTATCCCCAGCCAAACCCCGACACAAAAGAGCGCCCACAAGCCACACGCATAAAAGAGAATGTGTCTGCTGCGTGAAAGGGTGAGCAATTAACAGAGATATCTTTGTTTTGCTTAATCAAAGATGACTCAGAATGAAGTAAAGAAGAAAAAGAAATGACCGTGGGGAAGAGAATTAGCAGCTCATACAGTGTCCTGTGCAGATGGGTGCGGAAATCATGAACTCACTGCAGACAAACCAAGGAAGCACCGCACGGGTTGGCTTCAGGGAAGGAGAGTGCTGATGACGGATCACATCTCCATCTCGAGTCCCACCGTCTCCTCCCTTCTCCTGAGACGGCACTGTCCTGTCCTCACCCACACGATGCCCCCAGCCTCTAGGTGCCTCCTGAGGCCTGAGACAGAGCTAAAACGTTTCACCTGCCTCCCTGTACCTGTGGAGAGGGGGTGTGTGTCCTGCGTGGGACTTTCACCAAGAGGAGCGTGCCCTCTGTTCTTGGGCACTTGCCAACGCACGCTGTCCTCCTGGTTTCTACTTCACAACTCGGACTTCTCTCTCTCTGCCAGGGGGAGGGGCCCTTCATCTGCCCTCCAGCGAGCCCGGGAGAGCCAAGACCCTTTGCAAAAGTCATGAGAAAGCCGAGATGACACCCCTTCCAGGCACACACCGCAACCTCAACGACGTGGCGTACCATTTTCACAGCAGGCCCCGCGAGGATGAGCCTCCACGCCGGGGCCCTCGTGCAACTGGCACGAAGAAGCACACAGCAAGCCCGCCTGGGGCTGCAGGGCTCACGCCTTCTTCAGGATCCGCATCCATCCATCCACACAAAGGAGGAGCTGCCACTGCCACGTCGCTGGCTGCCTTTTCCAGTCTTGTTAAACAGATGGGGCACGCTAACAAAGAGGAGGCGGGCAGGCCTCCTCACCCTACAGCCCAAGGAAGGGTGCGCGGCCTGGGCTCCCTGTAACACACCGGCCGGAGGTATTTTCCGGCACGGGCACCGAGATGGAAGGAACAGAGCCGCCTAGAAGTGAAATTCACAGGGCGATTCCCTCTTGAATCGCTGGGTGGGTACGGTGGGTGTGCACGCATGTCCACGAGTGCGGACAGGCATTTGAACAGTGACGTGTGTGTGCAGGCAGTTGTGGCAGCATCGCTTGCTCTGCGCTTTCCTTCTCCCTGCTGAAGGAGCGCTGAGGCTTTGTGGGAGAAACGTGCCGGAAGTGACCCAGAACACCCCACCCCCATAGGAAGGCTGAGGGCACAGAATGCGCTGCAGATGTGTGAGTGAGTCAAGGCGGGACCGGAGGCCACGAGAGGAACAGGAAGCCCAAGCGAAAAGGGACGTGTCTCTGTCGTTCCCACGTTAACATCGGACCAAACTCTCCGTCTTTAAGCAAATGCCCATACGTTGCGAAAACAGTCCCGAGAGGCCCTCCACATGGATCTCCCCCTTGATACATCCACCCTGCCAGTCCCCACGGCTTGCATATTCCCAAATGCCCACAGGCCATCTCCCCGGGGAGCCTTGGGGGAAGACGGACCAGACAAGGACCCATCAATGTCAAGGACCCATCACTCCTTGGTCACATGCTCAGAGAACAGGGAGAGGCTGGGAGGCATGGCCAGGCAGAGCAGTGGGGGCGATGAGAGACTGGGGGAAGAGAGGCAGGAAACTGAGGCAGAAAGCAGATCATGGTCGACAACGAATGCCGGCTAAGGAGTTAGTCAGCTGTCGGAACGAACCTGATGGCAGTGGGTCTGGGTGTCCACCCGCCTCCATCCCAGAAAGACGCCAAGATACAGATGGCACCTCCAGCCTATCACTCAGTGAAGCCCACTGGTCATTCTAGTCCACCAACTCGGATGAGTCAGTGCAATTTTCTCCTCCCTGGTGCTGCAAACGGTTGAACGCTGAGCTTGTTCACTGAAAGATTGGTGGCTCACACCCACCCGGTGGCTCCAAGGAAGATCTGGCTATCTTCTCCCATAAAGATGATAGCCTAGAACAACTCCCCATAGGGCAGCAGTTCCACCCTGTCCTGCCTGGGGTGACAATGAGTCCAACATGACTCACCAGCACATCACAGCAGCAAATTGGCCTCCTGGGTCCAGCTCTTCCGCTCAGGCTTTCCTCTGACCCTGTTTCATACAGAACTAGATGTCCTCTCCTTGGTGTTCTTACCGCACTTTGGCAGAACCCATTTGGCTGTCTCCCTGCGAGACTGTCAGTGGATCAGAGGCCAGGGTGGCACCTCCGACGGCAGTCTTAGCATCGAGCACGATGCTTGCAATCCTGAGGGGTCTGAGGCATTGTTGCTGATGCACAGTGAGGGGCATTGATGGGATAAACCCTGAGAAACAGGCAGCATAGATGATGGGAATAGAATGACTCGATCAAGTCAATCTGGCTTCCACCTCTACACACAAGTACGTGGAGGTACAACTCCAGCATGTGCCAATCTCCTGGACACAAGACATGAACAAACATCGAACTATCTCCTCTAAATGTAGTCCGGCACCTCTGATGTGTTGCTGGAAGTGAGGAGGACTTAAGCACTAGCTGATGAAAATCAAGGATGGCAACCTTGGTATGGATTGCAACTCATTGTAAAGAAACCCAATCCAACTGGTCCACCAATAGGTAAGCACCATGATAAACAGAGGAAAACTCAAAGTTGTCAGGGATGTCATCATGGTTGGATCCATAATCATAGAAACGGCGGTCAAGAAACCAATAGATGGGCTGAGCCCTGGTGGCGTAGTGGTTGTGCGCGGGACTGCGGCCCACTGGGACGGAGGTTCAATTCCAGCAGTGGGGCTGGGCCTCCTACTCCCACCACCGGAGAGCAGTGATGCCCCACCTCCCTAAAAAAAAAAAGAAACCAATAGATGTGCTGCACTGGGCAAATCTGCTGCACAGGGCCTCTTTAAAGCTGTTGAAAGCAAGGATGCTACTTTGAGGACTAAGGTGCACCTCACACAGGCCATGGTATTTTCAATCGCCTCATCCGCATATGAAAAGTTGGAAAATTGAATAAGGAAGACCAGAAGAACCTATGCTTTTGAATTATGGTGCAGGTGATGGATGTTGAAAATACCATGGACTTCTGGAGGTGGGGGGGGGGGGGCCGGAATCTATCTTGGGAGACATACAGCCAGAATGCTCCTTAGAAGCAAGGATCGCAAGACTTGGTCTCACGTGCTCTGGGAGAGACCAGTCCCTGGAGAAGGACATCATGCCTGGTGAAGGAGAGGGGCAGAGAAAGCCAGGAGAGGTCTCAGCAGGGTGGACTGGCACAGTGGTTGCATCAACAGTGTCCAACATAACAAAGGTTCTCGAAATGGCCCCGGACAGGGCAGTGTTTCGTTCTGCTGTACCTATGGTGTCATTTATAGATGAATGACAAGGACCCAATCTATAGAGATTCTGCTATTTGTTTCAAAAGGACCCAACACTGCCTTCTTATTTTTTAAAATGTGACTGAGACTCAACACCTTAAGAGTCATAACCAGGGCTCACACATGGACAGGGAGATGCACGGGCCATGATGAATCTGAGATTTGCCTTACGGTTGGGTTCTTTTGTCTGACTCATGTAGGCAGCAAGAAGGAAGCATATTTTTTCCTGGCATGGCACCTTCTGTATTGCCACGTTGAACCATTTCACAAATGGCTCCCAACTTAAACTAGTCACTGGTCTGCAGAAAAAATCAGCGCATGACCCCATGTCCACACAGTTCCCTCTGAACAGCTTCTTTCTGCTCTGACGGTCATGGCTCTATTCGCACACAACGAGAGTGGGGACCTTGGAGCTGTGCGTGGTGTGAAGTCAGCAGTGACCGAGGAAAAGCAGCCATTTGATCGCAGCCTCCCCATCCAATGTTTGGCTGAGACAGTGCTCCTTCGGTTATTTTTCACTGGGCAGTCCAGGCACAAAAGACCAGGCAGGGCGAGCCTCTGCTATAATTCCAAAGAAAGCTAAGACACACACAAAAACTCCTCACTGTACTGAGAGGGGGTGGCCCTGGCTCCCAGCACAGGCCCACTCTCACAGAGGACTGCCCATGCCCACACAGCTGCAGACAGACACACAGTGTGTGGGGCACAGCCCACACTTAGGGGCACCACAGTCTCCTGTGTGCCCAACAGCTGGGCAGGCTCCAGACACAGGCACCCACCCAGACCAGACAAGGGCCTTTGTTCTAGGGTGGTCCTCCTTGCCTCGATCCCCCCAGGGCGTGAAGAGATAAATAGACTTTCCTCTAGCTATGCATTCTGACCACAGACTCTCTCATTCTCCTGTCCCTTCCTCCACTCACCAATCCAATGAGGATGCAGGAGATGGGTGGAGGAGACCCCCTTTTCACCTCCTTCCACCCTGATGACAACCCAGTGTAAGTGCCTTGGGTGGGGGCACAGGAAGTGAGGAGGTTTGAAATCCGTCCCTGCCACCTCACAGGTGTCGTCTACACTTGTCATAGGTCATTGCCACGCCTGGGTCTTCTTCTGCACCCTGACATCAAGGGAACCCCCAACAGGGTTAGAAGAAAGGGCTTAGTCTAGCAGAAAACAAGGCCCCCAAAACAAGCCTTCCTCGGGGGAGAGACATCAGGGCTCACTGAAGGGAGAGCTACTGTCTCACTTCATTCTTACTTGTTTTGGATAAACACTGACTCCGTTCGCCTCATTATAACGGTCATCTATATGCCGGCTGATAATTTGGAAAATAAAGAACCTTTATTACCTTTTTGGGGTTTGTTTGCACAAGTCCATATCAGCATGAGGAGCCCTGGCGGTGCCGTGGTTATGCCTTGGGCTTTGATCTGCAAGGTCAGCAGTTCAAAACCACCAGCTGCTCTGAGGGAGAAGGCTGGGGCCTTCGACTTCCTGTCTCAGAAACCCCCAGGGCAGTTCTACTTCTTCCCATATGGTCGCTATGAGCCGGCATCCGCTTAATGGTCAAGAGTGAATTACAGACATCAGCTTTCTACTCTCGTGCCTCTGCCTTGTACATCACGGACCAACAGCACCCAGCTGCTGGCAGATGCCCACAAACACAGAAGTCCCAAATGTACAAAGGCTACTCGTAACAATGCCCTGCGAGGTCTATTTCAATCCAAAACACACACCCTGCCACCTTGCGGTGCCCTTCCCTGCAGGCCTGAAAATTGACCCCCACAACACAGAACTGGGGGACGAAGAAGCAGAAGGCCTGGAAACCAAGCTCCATCTGCATCTCTGCTATGCATGTGCTCGGTGGAGGTGGGCTGGGGCTGCACCACAGGTCACATATGACACTCACCAGGCAGGCAGGTACCCGACACAAATCCATTGAGCCTGGGTTGGGGCAGATTGGGGGGGGGGGGTGCGCTCCTGCCCCAGGGGCCAGCTGCAGTACTATCTTGGAAGGCTTTCACCGTCACAGAATCCAGGCCTACTAGAATCCCAGTTTTTATACAAAAGTCATCCAATTATAAGAACACTGGCTTGTTGTTATATGCACCCTCCTGCCCAGCAAAACATAAATGAGAATGTGAAACCGCTCGCAACCCATGCTGCTGTCATCAACATCTAAAGTCGATCCCTCTTTCTGTTAAATGGGAAAATCAACGGGGAGCGGCCCGCCACGTGGAGTTTATTTGAGGGCTCAGGAAAGGTTTTATTGTAAAGAACAGAACGAACCAATCCAAGTACGTTCAGATCCACAAAGCAGGGGGCCAAGTGCCATTCCTCTTTGTTTTTTAAAACCAGGGTCTGCACAGGACTCCATCACTGGGGCTGGAAGTTCTGTAGCGTGATTAAAACTGCATAAGGAGGCACGCATGCATGGTTTCATGGGTGAATTCTCCCCTCCCATGCAGGACTCAAGTTCGAGCCCCAGTCAGTGCACCTCATGCACAGCCACCACCCATCTGTTGTGAGGATGATCAACAGGTAGCAGCAGCACTTCCACAACCCAAATTCTGGTAATCTAGTCCCCCACCCCCTTCCAAAAAAAATCCACTCATGAAAATTCAAAAGGTCCGATTTGCAGGCGGGGAGAGTTGAACCCAGCCGTATTTTGCTCCACTATGCCTGGCGTCTTCATCAGTGACCCACACTTAAGATGATTTCGCTTTAATCTTTTTTTGTGGGGGGCATCACTGCCCTCAGGTGGTGGGAGTAGGAGGCCCGGCCTTTGCTCCGTGAAGCTGGAATTGAGCCTCCATCCCAGTGGGCCGCAGTCCCGCGCACAACCACTACGCCACCGGGCCTCAGCCCTTGATGATTTCGCTTTTAAATCACTGAACTCATCACTTGTTGGAGACTCATAGGCCAAGGATATGCCCCAGCGGGCTTCAGGCACTGCAGGTATGTTCATGAAAGACTCCGAACTGCCCAATGACCTGGGCAATGGGAGAGTCTCGATGACCTTGATGAACACGTGTCAAAGGTGCAGTGGGGGGAAAACGTCTCAGGAATGGACTAGGTTTTGTGAAGCACATTGTGGAGACAAGAAGCCAAGGACAAACCCCCTCAAGAAGTGAAGTAGGGGAGTGGGGGGAGAGGGGTAATCAGAAGAAAATGTGGGGTGCAGAGTGTGTTTCTAGACCATGCTGACATGTTCACAGGAGTGATCATCAGACTGAAGTCAACAAAGAAAACTCAAGTGCAAACTGATGGAACTGTCAGCAATATACGAGACTGTGTTAGATACAGTTAAACAAAATCATTAGTAAGATTTAGGAAGCCAGGATCTAGTTATACAAGGTTTTCCCAAAGGCAAAGGGGGTGGGGGTGGGGGAGCGAGAGAGAAAACCTTACTACAACACACATTGCCCCACATTTTACACTGTGCCATTTCTGTATTTGTCCTTTTTAGCCTACTTCTATCACAGTCTCTTTGCGCAAATACATTAGTTGCCATGGAAACGATGTCATAGTGTATAAAAAACCATTTGCTGTCCTTGGAAAGGCATTCATGATGAAATTGAATGGTGGCATGTTTTTAAAAGAGAAGTAACAGAGAGCGGCTGTGCAAAAACACAAGGTCTTAAAAACCATGATCCTCAGCATTCCTCCATCACCAACAGCTGATGTCCCTGAGGCAGCTGTATCCGCTTCTGCACCTCAGTTTCCCCCAAGCCAACCCCACAAGCCTCCTGCCTCCTTATCTAGGTCAAATGTGAGTAAAACACCAGGTCTGATCTCTGACAGCTTCCCTGAGGAATGGGCTCTGGGCTGGACAGTTGGTATGCATCATTAGCATCTCTACCCCGGAGGCTCTCAGCCTGGGCTGCCTAATACTGTTATCCGAGAGGAAAATATTTGGGACACAGACATTTGCACCTGAATTTCTTTACTTCCCTGAGTGAGGGTTCTCACGACACTCTCTCTTTTGCATTTCCATCCAGTTAAAGTTAGACCACATTCATGCTGTCAAGAAAAAGGTAGGAGCCCCACTGGGACGGAGGTTCAATTCCCGCTCACAGGAGCAAAGGCTGAGCCTCCTACTCCCACCACCAGGGCAGTGATGCCTAAAAAAAAAAAAAAAAAGGTAGGAGCAGCTCTCCTGGGCCATACTGGCAAAGAACACGGGTAGGCAAGACACATGCTCTCTGGGAGTTTAGAATCTAGTGTGGACAGATGGCTGAGAGTGAGAATGAACTCTGAGAATGAACTGCCTGCCCTCCTCCTGCCCTGAACCTGGCCAGCTGTGCTCAGACCCAGGCTGCGTCTGAGGGGCATATAGCACTGGCCCACTGGGTCCATGAGAAACAGCTATCAGTTTAGTGCAGGATGTCTTTTTTTTGCAGGGGGGAGAACCTGCTATAGACTCAGGGTGGCGCAGGACTATGAGCCCCAAGGATGGCCGCTCACACTCACTCCAAGGTGCCGCAGAAGACAGGCAGGCAACAGAAAGTCACCGCCTGGAACCCCCTCCAGAGTGCAGTGTCTCTCTGACAGGCGGAGTCACCAGGAATGGACTCTGAGGCAAGAACAGCAACAACAACACAGACCATCAAGGAGTCTCCTGGTTCACACTCAGTTGCTAACTGGAAGACTGGACGTCCAAGTTCATCAACAGGTACCTCCGAAGATGAATCTGGTAATCACTTTCAAAAACATCAGGCGTTGAAAACCTTCTGGAGCTCAATGCTACTCTGATGCACACAACTGAGTCCCCATGAATCGGAATCAACCCAACAGCAGAGACATTTTAAAGGGGGCAAGTTTGTAGTTTTTAAAAATCACTTTATTGGGGGCTCCTACAGCTCTTATCACCATCCATCCATCCATCCATCCATCCACTATCCATTGTGTCAAGCACATTTGTACATATGTTGCCATCATCATCTCTAAAACATTTTCTTTGTAGTTGAGCCCTTGGTATCAGCTCATTTCCCCCCCTCCCCAGCCACCTCTCCCTCATGAGCCCTTGATAACTTATAAAATTTTTTCTTGTCATGTCTTACACCAACCACTGTATCCCATCACCCACTTTTCTGTTGCCTGTCCTCCTGGGAGGGGGCTATGTGCTGATCTTTGCAATCAGTTCCCCCCTTCTCCCTCCACCTTCCCTAAAAGGGGCAAGTTTCAAGAAAGGTGACAGGAATGTGCACAATTTGCACAAGTGTTGGCTAACAGTGCCATCATGGGACCCACAGTGATCTCGGCCCATGGTGGTCAAGTCGGTTTCTGCGCACAGTGGCATTGCAGGACAGAGCAGAATTGTCTAGGGACTGCAGGTCTTCTAGGAAGCAGGGTGCCACGTCCTTCTCCTCTGGACTGGGGCTGGTGGGTTCTTTGAATCATCAGGCCTTCGGCTAGCAGCTGTGAGCTTTAACCACTGTACTTGGGCTTCTTGTAATGTTATCACTGAGCACAAAACCCACCAAGTCTCAACAGCTGCCTCAAATGCCGGCAGTTATCTTTGGGCCAGGATTGGACATTGAAGATTCATCAATTCACTCACTCAGCACTGAGGCAACATTTCTGGTTTTTTTTTTTTTTCTTTTAAGAGCAAATAAATGCCTGCTGCTCTAAATTAATTTTGCTTATTTTTCATTTCAGGATGTTTGGGGATGCATGTATGAAAAGCAAAATGATAGCTTGAATGGCTGGGTTCATTAGCAGAAGTAAAAAACTTCACAAAGGATTAAAGGGTGCTGGTTTTCTATTAGCCTTATCAGTTGTTTCCAACAGAAAAACAACTCGCTCCAGTAACACTTTGGCTTTTTCCTGCACCTCTTTCATGGCATTGAAACAAAAAAACTTACAGAAGTTCTTTCTGTCACCGGTGACATAGCTTACGTTGTGGTGGGGTCGGCGTTCTTGAAAAGCCCGACACTGGAGATGAAATGACTTGCTTTTGTGGGGAAGGAACCACCACAAATCCTGGGACAGAAAGAACGGGGCGTGTATCAAGAGACCAAGGGAGCAGGATATTATTTGGAATGACCTAAGGTACAACATAGTTCATAACCACCTCCTAAGGCATGGCTGTAGCCTACCGATTGAAAAGAGGAAAGGGGAAAAAAAAAAAAAAAAACGCCATCTCTGTTGATATTACAGAGTCTGGAAAACGTTTTCTATATATAATCACTTAGAAAAACTAAACTACAAAAATGTTAGTGGTAAGGTGGCCGTGAGGGACACCTGAAGGACAAGTGTATTCCCTAAGGTTTTCAAGGGTCAAGTTTGGGAAAGCAGAGAGCCAGGCTTTTCTTGGGAGCCACTTTCTGGGTGAAGTTGTCTCAGGGTAGAGGGCCCCTGAAACTCGAGGGCACCCTGCTCCAAACTTGTCACAGATATTCGGTCAACGCATTTCATGTGGTCGATGAGGCCCCAAACAACATTCGGCCCTTTTGAAGCTTTTAGCGAGTTAGTGACTGAAAACAAAGTTTGTGATAAAAAATATCGATGCTTATCCCAGAAAGGAAAGGTGGGTGTGAGCAATTGAAGCAGTGTCCGTGATTGTGAAATGATCTAGTGATGCTTTGGGATATCTCGATTTATAACAATCTTTTGATGGGGGAACATTTAGTTTTAACTGGACACATTTACATGCAGTCTTGGAATTGAGTAAAACCGTGAAGCCCATGCGTGGTCTTGCAGCATCTTTTTCTGACAAAACATTTTAATTATAGGCAACTTATTTCAATGAGTTTTGTCTTACAGAGAAATACTTACTGAAGGTAAGCATCCTGAATGGTCTAGCACTAAAGATCTAGTGTGCAAATCTGGGTGAAATCTTTTGCACATACAAAATGATTCTCCTGGGAAGATTCTCCAGGTAGATATTTTTCGAACTTACAAGGGCCTTTTGTCTGTAGGAAGAGTTGTTTTCTCAACTTAAAATAAAGTGACCAGATGTCCTGCTTTGGGCGGAGCAGTATCGATTCCAAACAATTTTTCCTGCGTCCTGCAGTACTGTAAAAAAGTCCCGATTTTTGGAAAGAATGCATGACAAGCTAGGGAACGGCAGGAGAACAGGAAGGGAATATACCACCTCTACTCTGCTCCCCCCCACCCCACCCCACCCCCAGTTAATGGTGTTTCGCTTTACTAATGTTAAAATCTGGTCACTTTCACTTAAAGTTGTATGGGGGTCCTCAGAATGGTAATGCAGAATTACCAACTGAGCCAAAAATTCCACCTGTAGGTAGAGACCCAGATGACTGTAAGACAGGGATACATGCAGATACACACATGTTCATGTGACCCCAGTCACCACAGCCCATACTGGAAGCAGTGCAAACACCCTGCAGAGAAGGAATGACTATGCGCACTAAGCAACCAGTGGACTATGACTCGATCCTCACAAGGAACCAAGAGCTGCCGCCACAGAAACACCGTGCTCCACGACACGCAGACACGACAGGCACAGATGATGTGACTGCGTCCATGGGAAAGATTCAACAATAACTACATCCTGAGCGATGGAGAACAGAATGGTGGTTTCCTAAGACCTGGGGAGCAAGGAAGAAATGGGCGGGGCGAGGGGGGCACTTCTTAATCGGTACAAGCTTTCTCTGGGGTTGTCAAAAATGCATCAGGACTAGATGGTGACGATGGCTGAATACGACTATGACTATCCTACACGTCAGTGGATCTGCCCTAGAGTGCCTCACGCTACCTCGTGTGAAGTTCAACTCTGTAAAAAAGCATGGTGGCAAAAGGGGGAACTAATTTCAGGGATCTATAACCTCCTCTCTGGGGCACAAACATGAGGGACATGAGTGGAGGGACACATTGGACAGTGTACAAAATGAAAAAGTAATAACAATGTATAGATTATTAAAAGTTCATGGGGGAGGGGGGGGAGGGAAGGGGAAGATGAGGAGCTGGTACAGGGGGGCCTAAGTGGAGGGAGGATGTTCTGAGAGTGATGATGGCAACAGTGTGCAAATGTGGCCTGCATACAATTGATGTATGTATGGATCATGAGGGGAGTTGATGATTTATTAAAAAAAAAAAGGGAGAGGGAAAGAGGAGCTTATACCAAGGGTTCAAGAAGAAAATAATTGGAAATGAATATGGCAATGTCTGTACAAAAATGCTTGATGCAAATGATGCACTGAATGTTAGAAGAGCTGTAAGAGCCTCCAATAAAGTTATTTAAAAAAAAAAAAAAAGCATGGTGGCATATACCAAAACGCTAACTGAATCAATGAACAATGTCCATGGCTTGCAATAAAATGTAACTATGCAGCTGTAGGTGTATGTGAAGCTTAAAAAGAAGACATTCACAAATGATCAGTCACACGGGTACTAGAGAGATGTGTGCCACAGTTAGACAATGTGTCACAAGTGAGTATGTAACAAGAATGACCAGCTTGGGTTCTTTCTAATATTCAGCTGATCGATGTTTTAAAGGGGGTTTCCTCTTGCTTTACTGTATGTGGATATCTGTTTTCAAATTTTAGATATTTTACTTGGGGAAAGACGGACATCAGCATCATAAAAATGACATCATAAACACTATCATTTTAATTACTTTAACGGCTTCTTTCCAGAAATGACCTGGTTCCCCCTCTCTAACTCTCTCAGCTCCCTCTGATGGACAGGAGAAGGTGAGCTGTCCCCTGTGTTGAGAAGACATCCTCCAAGTGCCACAACGGTCAACGCTCCTCCTCATCCCCCCACCCCACAGGGCACATGTTTTAAAGCTTAAGATTTCCCTTCCCCAAATTACTAGGTCTTTCAACAAACAGCAGGCTTTAGACCCCATCTTAGATGCAGCTGTGTCCTCCTGTGGATGTCACAGAGAGATGAAATGTAATTAAAAAGAGCTAACTGGTTTTTCCCCCCTCTCTCATTTGAGGGTTCTGGTAACTGCGTATGAATTATACTTGGAAATGAATCCCTTCATAAACCGATGCTTTATTTAGTACATGAGGACTGAATAGAGATGAAGGAAGAACATTTTCCCTTATATTCAAAGACTGTAATCTCTAGTACCCACCCTCATACCTTTTCGAGACAGAACTGGAGACGGGAGAATTCACCCACAGTCAAAATGCCCCGAGGCTTCAGCATACCAGCAAGTTCGCTTGGGAGAAGGGTTGACAGTCGAGCACCTTCCATTGATCTGAGGCACCACAGCGGCTACAGGTCCTCCTTGCCAAGATACTCAGCAGGGCTGCCTGACTGCACATCCGGCAGACGGGTGGACAATGCTACCCCTCTATGCCTCTGAGAGACCCAGATCTCCAGATGTCTTGCCCGAATGGAAAATTGTCTACCAGAGTAAGAGGTTAAAATGAGTGTGTGTACATGTACGCACCACCGCAAATGAAAATATAGCATCAACGCAGTGTGTCAGATGTGAAATAGACACCCAGCTGAGATGTCTACAAAGGGGGTTACTTGACTTTTCCACAGTGAAATTCAGTTTGCTCTGTGATCATTGTATTTCCCCTCTAGTGATCTTGCTACTTAAAGATGCTTACTTTCTTGGGATGTAGAACTTGGGGGTGCTTCAGGGCAATGAGTCACAGTCAACTCATTTGGAACTCCCTTTTGGCCTGCGTCCCAGCCCTGCCCTCCACCTTCCTTTCGTGTAGAGGAGAGGAGGCTGGTGCAGGTGCTTCCCTCCAACGCCTGCTGGCCCGGGGGAGGGCTCATCTCCTGTTGGGGCTGCTGGCCGTGTCCTGCTGATGATGAGCTCGATGATGCCTCCCTGGGCACACAGCAGTCCCCACAGCAACCCTGCCCACATCCCAGCCCATCTCTGGTAGTGAGACGAGCACCTTCACCCTGGACTGCCCCCATCACTGCATTCTCAGGGCCCTCCATCTGCCTGAGGGGGTGCAAGGCCTGTCACAGGGGGGTTCTTGCAAGGCACCCTGCAAGCTGGCTTCCTTCCAGATTCTCATAGCTCGCAGGGGACAAGTGCTCTCTGTCTGAAGATTTCCGGCAGCCACCTAGGTTTTCTTCCCCCCTCCTGCCTCAGATGAACAGGGCATCAGCATCCATCTACTTCCCAGCTCTCATCTCCCATCCCTGAAAGCGCCGCCCCTTAACCCAGGAAGAGATGTTCTCTCTTTCCAGCCCGGCAGGAAACTGGGCTGCAGCCTTCCGCCTGCCTCTGCGGATGAACAATGTGGGCTGTGCTTTCTGAGCTTTGGGTCCTTCAAATCCACAATCGTTGTTCACAAAGTCCGTCTCTTTTAAACGACGGCAAGAGCTTTCATAACGGGTCTCTGGAACATGCTTCCAGGGCCTATTTTGGAAGTCAAAAGCTGAACACTGTCTTCTTTGTCCTTGACCCTGTTCTGCGCTCCTCCCCAACCCCCTCCCCCACGAAAGAACAGACTCCTCTGCCTCAAAGCTGCAAGGCAACTCCCAGGGTAGCAAGAATTGCCAGGGAGAAATCGTACACTCAAAGGTAGGGTCAAAACAGCATCCCCACTAAGCTAGTGGGGTCACACTCCAAGGCCTCCGGGGTGCGGAACACACATTCAGACTCTCAGAGGAAGTGCAACACACTGACAAGTCGTTCTTCCAGAAGAGACCCTTTATACACAGATCGTGTTGAAACTGACAAGCACAAAAATGACGGAAACTAAACAAAACAAAAACACAGGAATTGCTGCCCTGGACAAAGGGAGGGGACTGTGACTTCAAATTCCTGGACTTCCTCGGGTCTCATGCTCATCAATTTCCATCTCACTTTATCTGCTGGCCCGTGCGTGAGCACCACTTTCCTGGGAGCTCAGCCTCTTCCCTGCCTGCTGTGCTCACTCAGCCCCTCTTTATCTCACCCATCACCCCAACCCCAGCTCACCCCACAATGAGCTGAGATTGTATTTAATCCTTTGGCACAGCTTACTCACGTGACCGTTCAAAAACCAGACTCCCAACTCTCAGTCACCTTCAAGGGCAGGTTTTTTTCATTTCAGTGTGATCGGCGGCACCAAGCAAAGTTACAAAATTAGGAAATCCCTAAAACCACCTGCACAGGCTAGTGGGCGTGACCCCCCGTCTCTCCCTAATGCTTATCCATGAGCAAGTAAGGCAACTCAAGCCTTTTCTGGGTTCTCCCAACTCCCCCTCTTTTCTCTAGACCTCCCCAATGGCACATCCTGCAACTGAACCAAAAAGTTCTGGGACCACAACTCCTTCAAATGACTTCTTCTTTTTAAGATTAAAAAAAAAAAAATCCGCCCTCTCTATCAGGGACAGCTAAAACCCATCTAAACACCTGGCACTGGGCCTGCCATTTCCAAGGTACATCATTGTGTCAACACCTTTCCTACGGTTCTTGGTCTACCCGTCTCCTCTTCAGGGCTACTTTTAATTCCTATCTTTTTGAGGGCATAGTCCATGTTGATCACAGTCGCACCTCACTACCAACTCTGTTCTGGGCTGTTCTCCTGTCCTCCTCTCTTCTCTCCACTTCTCATGTGGCGGCTCCCTGGGGATGCGCACAGCCCTGGGCCTGCTCTACGGTGGCCTAGTATGCTGGCCCTCAAGTGGGTGAGAACGGTGCTGTGCAGAGTAGACGTCAGGGGAGTGGTTTAATCCCTTGGAGAGAGAATCCTGGGCACCCAAATCTGGGCATCAAACACTGTGTTTCCCTGGACTCTTTCCCAGATGGCACAGCTGGGCTGAGGTGCCATCAGAAAGAGGTGAGGCTCCATTCCTCCAAGTGCCGCCCTTTGTAGGCCTCACTTAGCAATGTTCTACCTGTAAGTGAACCACCTCTCCATCTTTGTCTGAAATCAAGAATCTGGTGAGTGAGGGGTCAGGACGTTATTCAGAGGCAATCCCACCAGGAAAGAAGGGTGTGCTCAGCAGATTTGGGGAGATGTAACTCGCAGGTAGGATCACTGTGTTTTCACTCCAGGAGGTGAAACATAAGGAAGTGCCCCAAACCTTATGTACAACTGAGCTCTAGATACGATACTAAATCACAACTGAGGATCCACTGCTAATGCCGGGGGACCTCATTCTTATTGCCTACCAAGAAACCACCAGCCAAAACAAAGCCCGGGTTCAACGGAGGACCAGATTGTCAATTGCACCTTGAGTGGCTAAAACAAAGGGAGGCAGGATGAAGCCAGAGACCCCAACAGAACTTTGCAAAAGGCAGCTCGAGAAGACAAAATGGAGGTCTTAGCCAAAATAAGTAACTAAATAACCAGGTTCTCCTCAAGAAGGCTCAACACCGTGGCCACACAGCAGGCTCGGATATCCCAGACACTGTGAGAGGATGGGACGGGACAGTGCTTGCTCCTGTTGTCCATACAGTCGTCATGGGTCAGACGGTGTGTCAGAGCTTAATGGTGATTGATACCTCACAACAACAACAGAAGATCCTGTACTCAAGATGCACCTCTCTCTCTAGACATCCTACAAACACTTGTAAGCCCTCTAACTCAGGCACTTCAGTCCCTCATCAACAGGTATTTTGTAGACCCAGGGTGATGTGTGGAGCGGAACAGCACAAGGAAACATGAAGCGAGGGGCACTGTATGCCTTCTAGAGACTTGCTACTACTGAAAATGGCCCCTGCTGGCGTTGTTCCCCACAAAAGCAATGGGATGTGACCAAATGGGACAAAGACATGACCTGTAGATGGTCAGTGCCAGTCTAAAGTGAGAGTGCATTTTGTCACAATGGTGTGTGTGCACCCACCTTTAAGGTGGCTGGGGTGGTGGGGGAGGGGGGGCAGGAACTGTGTTTTATGATCACACTGCATGGAGAAGCTAGGCAATTGTCACATCTTGACTTTGTGAGATCTTAGGAGCCCTGGAGGCGCAGTTTGAACCCACCCAATGCTCTTCTCTGCCCCCCACTCCTCTGAGTCTGGATCAATTAATGGCAGTGGGTGTAGTTTTTCTTTGTCTTTTTTTGGTGTGTGTGGGGGAGGGGTATAAGTAAGTTTAGACTATAAGTAAGGTTAAAAGTCTCCCAACCTGTGCTAAGGAAAACCCTCGGAAGATGGTTCCACCCAGCAAACAAACTGAATGCAGGGAGAGAGGGCTCTCACAAAGCAAAGCTCGGTGAAAGACGGACAGCAGTGGGCCTGGTCAATGAGAGGCCGGGAATGGAGAGGTGCATAAACTGGGCACCTGCTCTCTCTATCCCCCACCCTCACAGGCTTCCAGGCACAATCCAGAGTTCCCATGGGCTCCCCACCCCCTCTTCCTTCATTCACTGTTCTGTTCCTCCAGTTTCCACCAGACTTCAAATTCTGCATTTTCTTTCTGATCTTGGGTGGCCATGTTGCACTACCAATAGCTTCCCATTTTTTAGTGGAAACCTCGTTGGCAGATGGGACAACGGTAACAATTCCCTGATACCTGAATTTTTAACACCTAGCTCCAGATTCTGAACTGAGGATCTTTAAATACAAAATGCGTCAACAAGAGACCGCACAGTCACCCCGGACTCACAAGAACCCCTGTGTGTCTCAAAGAACTGCACTCCAGCGGTCCGTGGCTGACTTGTCAGAAGTAGATCAGATCGCCACACCTTTCTTCACAGGCCTCTCTGGATGGACCCAAGCTACACCGTGTGGTGAGCAGCTGAGTCTACTGGTTGTTTTCACCATGCAAGGTCTCCTTAAGTTTCCAGTGTGCTCAGCATGCAGTGGTGGTTAAAATAAAAGCGTCTAGGACACACACCATAAATCCAGGGATGAATGAATCAGGTACCTCCAGAAACTCAACATCCAAAAACATGCCAGCCCAGTTCCACAGCTGCCTGGAGAACCAGTTGCACATTCCAGTGCCTTGACTCAGGGCCTGTCTAAAGAAACACCTGCTGAGAACCTGCCCTGTGAATGGCATGGCGCTTCACGCTACAGAGGGAAAGGGGAAAAATGGAGGTGGGCCAGCAAACTTCTTTTGCGAGGGTGTCCTGAGATGATGGCACCTGTCTGTATAAATTTTTAGGAGACCTGGATTCTAGTCTAAATGAAATGAACAGAATTTATGAACAAAAGTCACCAAAACCCTCTGAACTTTGGCTCCTTTATATCAGGATCTAACAATGTTAGGCATGGTTGATCGGGAAAGGGCTTCAAAGGGTTCACAGAAAAAGGGAATCGAAAGACAGAGCAGCTTCTCCCTGTGCTTGTTAAGAACTACGTGTCAGCAAGGTTCAGTGCCAGAGGCTGACGAGACTGCAGGATCTTCCCAGAGTTGAGTTACCAGCATGGCTTTGAGAAACGAGTAGACTTCTGACAGAAAGGAAAGGGAAACAAAGGGGGAGCACAGATCCTATGTTAACGAGATAGCAGGCTGACAACTATTAAATCCAGAGTTAATGTGGCCGAATATGGCATGAGCGGGCATGCTTGAGTAAGACCATGGAGACTGTGGTTGCCATGTGTCATCGCGTCTGTGGCAACCCTGGAGGCAACAGAAGAATCAGCGCCACCCTCACACTTGTTCCTCCACTGGAGCTCACTGCGGCAGCCAGCGTGTGGAGGGGCTTCTTCTTGTTCACGGCCTCACTCCTTTAGCAAGCAGGCTGTCCTTTCCCCAGGGACTGGCCTCTCCGGAGAACATGTCAGAAGTACAAGAGACAAAGTCTCTCCATTCTTTCTTCTAAGAAGCATTCTGGCTGTATTTCTTCCAAGACAGATCTGTTTGTCCCTTTGGGAGTCCCTGATCCTCTCCTTGCCAACACTGTTGTCCGAGTCAAAGTCCAACTTTCATATGCGCACGGTGCGATGGAGAATACTGTGGCTTGGGTCAGGAGTACCTTAGTCCTTCAAGTAGCACCCTTCCTTTTTAACACCTTTAAAGGGGCATGGGCAACAGATTGACCTAATGCAATGTGTGGTTTGATCTCTTGAATTCGCCTTCCAAGAGCATTGACCGAGGATCCAAGCAAGCTGGAATCCTTGACAACTCCAAGCTCCGCTCATCATGATGTCACCTATTGGTCCGCTTGTGAGGGCTGTTGCTGTCTCTACACTGAGTTGTAATCCACTGAGAGATGCAGTCCTGGATCTTCATTGGCAAGGGCTTCAAGTCCTCCTCACGTCCAGCCAGCAAGGCTGTGCGCACTGCAGGCTGCAAGCTGTGCATAAGCCTTCCTGATACCACCATCTTCTTCCTACAACCTAGCTGTTGGGATCATTTGCTCAGCGTACACATGGAATAAGTCTGGTGAGAGGACACAGCCCTGATGCATGGGCCTTTCCCGATTTCACACTCAGTTCTGTGGGCACGCTGGTTGCATAGGACAATGCCCATTGGGCTGTTAAGGTCAGCAGTGCGAGACCACCAATCCCTACAAGAGAGAAAGATGGGGCTTTCTATACTTGGAAAGAATTAGTCTTGGAAACTCACAGGGGCAGTTCAACCCTGTCCTAGAGGGTCATTATGAGTCGGCATCGATGGTAGTTGAGTTTGGCCTGCGTTTTTAAAAACTTTTGGGGTTCCACATGGGCACAGGGAGACTGTAGAGGTTCTAAATGCTAGACTGGGGAGTTGGGTCCTTTTTTTTCCATCCACCGACTTACGAGCAAAGAGCCAGATAAAGCCCTATGGCTTACATCAGCACATCTATTTGGACAGGGACCAACACCGGACTCAATCTAAGAAGGATGGTAGGGAGCGACTGTAACCCTGATTTCTGATGCTTGCTTGGGGTCCACCCTGGGGAGCACCTGTTGAGAGATAATGGTCTGGGCATCGCATCATGAAGAGGGGATCGGCTTGGCGCTGGATTTTCAGTGGGAGATGATGTTCAGAGGCCCAGGTTAGTAGCGTTCATCATTTTACACATGAGCACAAGGAGACGCCATGTATACATTTCTTGGACGTTTCGAGGAAAGGTGACAGGGTCTCCAAATTCTGGGAAGCGGAAGGGAGAAGAAACCACGGACAGACGCCTGTACATTTCACATATCCTTGTGTCTATGCATGGGCTTCAGCCACAAGGAAACGAACTTAGCACACAAAATTAAAATGAAATGGAAAAAAATCAGATTTTTCACAAGTGGCAATATTTGAAATGGTTATTGCTCTTGCGCAGCATTTGTAAGGAAATGGAGCAATTTGTTGGTGTTTATTTGCCTTCTCAGTGGAGTTTTTAGATTTGACAAGATTTCACAGAAATACAGAACCGGATGATTTTTTTTTCCTCCCCTTCTGGGGATTAAGAGAAGAAAACGGTTGGGGAAAGCGCCTTGACTTTGCTGTGGGAAGGAGGTCTGGCTCACTTTTAACTTCCCATTCAAGTCTTACTGGCCCATATCAAGCAGATGGAAGCCTTACCCAGCTCCATGGAAAGTCTGCTACTTGGGGGGCACCTCGGAAGAGGGAAGTGCTGAAGAAAATGAAAGTGTTTGGATTCATCAGCTAAAACCCCACCACCAGCACTGTTCAGAAGGCGCAGGTACTTAGAAATCTTTAAGATGCAAGTGAGGAGGTCTTGGGATTCCTGGTTTCTTGCTACCACCTAGTCTTCCGGTAGCTGTCCACCTCCTGCCCTACCCCCACCCAGAGAGAGTCACGTATCCAGAAAACATCCAAACATTCAAGATGTTCAGCCCAGGCCGACCGAAACCTGGGGCCTGGAAACATGCCTTCTGTCAACTTTTCAGTGGACAGCCACACAGCGGCTGCCCGACAGCTCGTTCCCCATCATGAGGGAAGCCCTGGGTTCCAGGCCCTGTGAGGGGGGGCCCCCCCCTGCCCTACGGTGGATGGAAGAACAAGGAGGCTGGTGTTTCCTGCACACTGGCTGGGAGGGCGCAGTGTCCAAAACTGATGGACATTGAGGTACCCTGTGCAGGTCCATGCTCTCCTCTGAGGGTGTGTGTGTGTACCTGCTGGTGGTGACTGGATGTATACAAAAGCAGACTGTGGGGATCCAGACCCCAGGGCTGCTGCTTGCTAACTGTATGCCCACATAAGCTTTTTAATGCCTCAGTTTCCCCACATGCTAAATGAAATGATCATCATACTTCATGGATAAAACTCTAAGATGCTGGCCCCCCTGGATTCCAGAGAACTCGCCAATCAGGGGAAGCAAGCACTCTACACCCCCATCTTTCCAGCGGACTAGACTAGACTAGACTCCGCTTTAGCAGGGCCAGGAGGAGGGTGATGAGGGGTGTCGTAGTAGTGGGGAGGCCAGAGGAAGCAGTGATGGGCAGGTGGCCCTGCAGGCTGATCTTGAGCAGAGCCCGGGCTCTGGCATAAGGGTACGGGTGCAGCCGCAGCCACCTGATCCAGAGAGAGCAGCAGCAGACTGCCAGGCCCTTGAATCCCAGCAGCCTGTCTTTCCAAGTCGCGAACTGTGTGACAATGGACAAGTGACTTTATCTTTCTGAGCCTGTCTCCTCATTTGACCACGGTGGATAATAACACCTGCTTTGTAGAGTTGTTAGCACTGCACCAATGACTGTATGCCAAGCACTCAGAGACGCCTCTGGGGCTCAATCAGATGGCACTTACTGTTTTTATGGTGCATTCTGGGAGTTGCTATAGGGTGACGGGAGCTTCTTACAATAACACAGAGAGGGGTAGACGAAGCCTTCCTAATTGAAATGAACAACAGGCTAAGACTTCCTGCTACTGTGGTTCTCCATGGACCCTTTCAGTTCGTAGGCGCTCAGGACACACTTGCCCACCCTAATGCAGGCGGCCCGAGAGCACAGGCTTACAGTGATGATCTCGACTTCCTAGAAACACCCATGGAGGGCACCCACGCTGGGTTTCCCGTCCAGAGGGAGGCACCGTGCGGGTCATTCTGAGAGCAGAGGGAAGCAGATGAGGAAGTGGGCTTGTCCAAAGCCTTACAAACATTGTTAAAGTTTCATGAGTCAGTAAGCATGATCTTTTCTTCCCATGTTTTTATTAGGCCATAAATCCAGTTCAATTTATATCTCTCTAGGATGACTGTGCCCTAATCGAGTCCAAAGTGTTATTTATTCCTCAATTGTCTGTACTGTGGATCACCCGAGCCCATTTGGATAATACTGTTCGGGCTACTGGTGTGTTTTAGTAGCTTAATATTAGATTTGCTCAAATAGAAGCACTGATTACACTCTGCTAAATAACTCAAATAACTTTTGTTCTCCCCACAGAAATGAAGCATAGGACCCGTGTTTTCTTTATCTCCTCCACAGCTTGTTCTTCCTTCCGAAAGTCACAATGACAATCTGAGGTCACACTCAGGAAATTTACATTGCAAATGAGTAATTTTGACACCACATATTCTGATGAAAACAAAAGAAGCCCTTCCAAGGAGTAACTTCAGACAGCTTTCTGACGTCCCATCCTCAAAAATAAAGCTGTCTCGGCACGTCTTAAGAAGATTTGCTGATATTAATATACATATGTGCAGATACATGGCCACATATTTATATGAATATGGACATATATTGTTTCCAATCATACCATACAATTTCCCACCTTGCTGTCAACCACCCAAATATCTCTCTGAAGTGGCCAATGTGTATTCATTTGCACATAATAGATTTTCATCGTCCCTTCCCTGTGGAATCATGCACAGACTTAACATCCACAATGCAGTCTGTGAACTTGGATGCTCTGTAATTTGGACGCTGTGCGAAAACCATCTCAACCGGTCCCACGTCTAACTCTAAGCGTCTCCAACTAGCTTCATGCTTTAGCAGGGACGGTCAGAGTGCGGATAGCAATATGCTTTTCTGTTGGTCCCTGCAACCAGCAATTTCCCCAGATCGGACACAGGCAGGAGTCACTCACATTTTTGTCAGTGGTAGAGCTCTCCCTGAGCCAATCCCCAAAAGACGGGGATTTTTTTCCATTGTCTTTGAGGTTTCTTCTTCCCTGGAAGCAATAACAGCATTCACTGATTTTCCACCTTCCTGTTGTTTGAAAACCTTTTGTTTCCCTTCCAGACGGAGCTGTCTCTTGGCCTCTTTGCTGCCGCTCTCACCGGCACTGCTTTTGCTATTTCACGGTAATAATAACCACAGACAGTCAAACGAGAGAGGGCCCCGCCAGAGATGGGCGGTGCATGAGGCCGGACGCTGCTGCCTTCCTGAGGCCATACACTGGAAGACAGAGAGTTTTTTAGACACAAATTCCAGGGCACAACACCCAAACACACCGCCATCAAGTTGGTTCCAACGCTTAACGTCCCTCTGGGAGGGGCCAGAACGGTCCCTGAAAGTTGCCCAGACTGCCCATCTCTACAGGACTAGAAAACGTCCTCTTTCTCCCCGGGAGTCGCCGGGGGTTTCTAAGTGCTGACTCTGTGGTGAGCAGGCCACCTCGTAACCCGCTACACCCCCGGGGAGCCCCTTAAGCCGGCAACATGGGTGCTTAGCATGACTACCACGGCAGGTGTTCTAGGTGGTGCTTGCAGATGGGCTGTCCTGTTACATGCCTGGCAGGACAATGGCTTTGTGCACAAGTGAGAGGAGGCACATGTGAGCTCTACAAGAACCTTATGGGACCACGGATGTGCATGCGGTCCATTGATTAATGGTGGGCGCTGTGTGGCACATACCTGTACTCATAGACAACGGCAGCCTATGCTTCTAGCTCTTCCTCCATGGGGGGGAGGGGGTGCTGTTTGGGGGATTGACCTCTGATGGCAGCCCTTTGAAGTTGTTCTCTCCACTATAAGGACTGGCCCACCGCACACAGCCTGGAGGAAAGCCAGGCCCCGACCCTCATCCTGGGTCTCCACCAGACCCCTCGCGGGGGCTGTAAGGCTCAAAATTACATGGCGGCCTCACCATTGGCTCCTTTTGTGTCCTTTGGCCAGTCAAGGACCTCTCCGGAGCTCGCTCGCTCTCTTCCGTTCAATGAACACATTAGTCTACAGCAGTGGATCTCAACCTCCCTACCTCCGCCACCCGATACGGTTCATGTGTGGTGACCCCCAGCCATAAAAACATTTTTGTTGCTACCGCATGACTATCATTTTGCTGCTGTTATGAATCAGGGGTTCCTGTGAAAGGGTCATTCAACCCCAAAGGGGTGGTGACCCACAAGCTGAGAACCGCTGGGCTATAAGATCTTGAAGGTGCTAGGTTACCTGCCCCAGGGCTCTCCTAAAACTGTTAGAGAGGATTTGATCCCTTGAGAGTTCACGCTGCAGGTTCTGGAATGCTTCTATCCTCTTTTAGATTTCTTTTGATCCATTTCACTGATGCCTCAGGGTACAAAAGAGACCCTAACCTCCCATATAGTTTAAGGAGAACATTTATTAAGTCTTACATGGGGCAAAGACAAGACAGGGACACGTCCTCCACAAGTCAGGGAGCGCAGTACCATGAGCCCCAAATAGTATCTGAGGATTCACAGTCAGGACACGCGTTAGATACGGCAGGCGACAAAGAAAACGGTGCCGCATTCACGGTGGGTGGCAGATAATACATCCCAGTTACAGGTAGGATATGGAAGTGGGAACAGGGTCATGACTGGGACACGTACCCCATGTTAGATACAGGAGCTTACCAGATTGGTCTCAGGCCAAGGCGGTCAGGGTGAGACTGGTAGGGCGGGACTCATGACTAGTGGACCCTCAGGAGTGTGCATCAAGGACACCTCCCAGGCCAGCCCCTAAAGAACCTTAACCACCCTGGACTGGCTGGGGACGGGTGAAGGTAATCCACTTTCCAATGCACTCATTGGACAAGTGACAAGCCAATTCTCATCCCTGGTTAATGGCCAGAAGGGAGTCAATGGAGGCCTAATCTACTTGGGGGTTCTGCAAATGGATTTTGGACTTTCGCTGTCATCCGAAACCTTCTGCAAATGGGGTTCTCAGAATTTAAAGCTCCGATCATAATACCATGCTCATGTGAAGATGTGTCGGTCCGCTTACATAAAGACTCCCTGCCTTGGAAACTCTCTGGGCAGTTCGACTTTGTCCTATAGACTTATCCCACTGAGGATGCTCTGGCTGGGTCTTTGATGCTAAATCCAATTGTCCTCTTCATTCTGGATCTTGCTTAGCTCCTCAGGCCTTGACGATGAATTTTTTCTCTCCTGGGCATCAGGAACACCACTCTCCAAGGTTCACTCAATACCCTGCCAAGTCTTATTCTCTTTGCAGGCCAGCTGCCTTCTTCTGTGTTTCTGGAACCTTCCTCAGCCTTGTCTGAACTTTCTCCTCTCCTTTGCTTGGGTGAGCTTACATACAAGCATGGCTTCCAGGATTTTGTCATCTGCTGTTAACACATTTCTCTTTAGGGCTTGGTCACCTCCTCTCATGCCATCCGGACTCAGCTATTTCTCGGCCTTTCATATACTTTCCTCTGGAAATTCCAATGGCCTTGATGAAGACAGGATTTTGCACACCCACGCCTTGCTGTCCTCCTGCACCCTCTGGCTACAAGTTTCCTTTCCCCTCATTTCCCAAAGACACTTCTCTCTTCACCACCCAATCCACATATCTGGGCTCACCCTCTCATCTTCGGTCTTTCTGTTCCTCTCTATTCCTTCCATTCCGGCCCTCATGATTACTCATCTGATTTCCCAAAACTCACTCCCTACCTCAGTCTTGCCCACTTCTGACTGAATGGCTACAGGGTGTCTCAGCGATGTTTAGAGAATACACATCAAGCCAAAAGACCACATTGCTGCTTAAAACTCTTCATGCATTGAATATACTTATTCATTGAATATACTTCTTCATTATACATTGAATATACCTTATCAAGTTGTCCCCCAGCCCCACCATCTCCTTCTGTCCATCTCTCTGCCCTCCACATCCCAACCCTAGTCATTTCCCAAACAGCCTATCCATTCACTCTCTGGGCTGCTCCTTCTGGCGACCAAGGTCACTCCACAGAGCTCGATGCTCCCCTGGCTAAATCCTCCTCCTCCTCACACGCACTTTCTCCCCAGCCTGCCCTCTAACCCTCACAGCCTTCACGGTGGGGGTTCACCACCCCACTTTGCCATCGCTTTGTCTCTCTGCATGCACGTTTGCATCCTGTGACGAATCCTTCGGAGTTGCGATCAAGGGCTTCCTCATCGGTCTGCTAGACTAGCAAATTACTTTACACCTCGCAGCAGGATCACATCTCTTTTGCCCCTGAACCCCCTAGTCCACAAGCTCCTACCAACCCATCTATGGACCCTAGTGGGACCGGCTGAAAACAACCACACAGAGTGAAACCATTTCTAGTATCACGATGATTTGCTTTCCCTATTCTTAAAGTATTCTTTTATTGCCTGTATGGCACTCTCAGGTACGTGGTGGGCTGCTAAGTGCAAGGTCAGGGGTTCAAACCCACTAGCTCGTACTGGTGAGGGAGGATGCTAATGCTGGTGGAGAGAGATGAGGCTGTTTGCAGAGCAATGGGTGGTTCTGAACTGCTGGCCTTGAGGGCAGCGGCCCCATGGGTAACACCTAAACCCCCAGGGCTCCTACATCACAGAGATGAGTGAGTGGGAATCAGCCACATGAAACATGACAGAAAGCAAGGCTTTTAAATATGCCCAAACTTTTCATCAAAATAAGATACTGATGATATTGCCTCAAGGTTTCCTTTCAATCTACTGCCCACGGGTCTACACACATCTAGAAGGTGGGGGACTTGCCTTATCAGTATGCGACAAAGCTGTTCATAAAATAACAATCATAGGGGCTGAGCCCCAGTGGTGTCGTTTTTGAGTGCAGGACTGCGGCCCATGGCTTGGCGGTTCAAATCCAGCAGCAATTCTCCTGGAGCAAGGCTGGACCTCCCATTCCCATCAGAGGGCAGTGATGGCGCCCCCCAAAATTATAATAAAACATTTCTTCTTGTTTTGTTTTTTTCTTTCTAAACACCTGGCTAAACTCCCTAGTGGCTAAAAGTGGCCATCTCAATTACACTTTGGGCGGTAGGTAAAATAGGCAGAACAACCTCCCATCAGGAAAAAAACGCTTAATAATTCTTATCTAGAACCCAAGGGAGACTATGCTTGGTACTTTGTTCCTAATTGGGCACTTTGGACCTAGTTTCTATCCAGCCTTTGGCGACTCGGGCCATGTGCTGTCAACTACTGGGACTGTACACTCTGTCCCTGGCCGGCACACAGCATCCTTCCTGGGCCCCGCCAGCCAGTGGTTCTCAACCTTCCTAATGCTGTGACCCTTTCATACAGTTCCTCATGTGGTGGTGACCCCCCCAACCATAACATTATTTTCGGTGCTACTCCGTAACTGCCATTTTGCTACTATCATGAACAGGGCCACCTTTGTGAAAGGGTCATTCGACCCCCAAAGGGATCACGTCCCACAGGTTGAGAACCGCTGCACTAAGCCAGCTGGGTTTTACCTCAAACTCACCTGTAGCAGATTTAAGGAACCAACATCTGCGCTGAGACTTGAGGCCCGTGTATGAAACACCCTAGTGAGAGAAGCAGCAGATGACTGCTGTCCCAAGATTATGGGACTGATGGTCGTTGGGACTTTGGTTCAGATCTCTTGCTTAGAGGGGTCCCAAAGAGTAGTGGCCCAGGACAACCACGTAGTTATGATTTTAATGCCCTCCTTGCTTTCTTGTGACCTGTGTTCGTCTGGTAAACATGGTTCTTCTACCTTTGAGAATGCACGTCATTGAGTATTCTGCTCTCGCACCAATCCCATTGTGCGTGTAAACAGTACCCAGTTACTTGAGTTTCATTTGTATAAGTCAACAATTCATGCATTTCAGGCTGAAGCTGCCCTATATGAGTGTAATTTCCTTCTCCCCACAAGGTTTTAAATTCTATATCATCGCCTCAGGGGGAGATTTACAATGTTTTCTATCATAAAATACTCATGTCTGTAAAGTGAACCAGACATATAAGCCATAGATATATGGGCTCACACTTAATTCTAGCTCCAATCTAAGGACAAACTGTCCTGATGACGTGGCTCCACTGAATACCTGACACCACGAAGAGCTCACTGAAGATAGAGGTACAACAAATTGTACAAAAAGAAGGGTGTCTGGGGTCTTAAAGGCTTCTCTTAAACCAAGCAGACATCTAAGTGAGGCATCAACGAAGTCCATGTGGAAGCAGCGCAGCAGCCTACATGATCAAGGATGGTAAATAATAAAGCCCACATCAGGAGGAGGGAACAGGAGCAGAGTTTAAAAGGTGAACACCTGGTTTATAGAAGGCTATGGGTGACAGTGGAAGGCCAAGGTCCCCACATGGAACAAGCCTCCAAGGAGTGCTCTCAAGACATGATACAGGGATGTGACTAGCCTTGCTATGAGAAAGAGAGACTGCAAAAGTTGATTATGGAGAATGTAGTTAAATTAAAATGTAATACCTTATCATTTTATCTCCCTTTTGACCCGCTTTAAAGTTGTGTCCATTTTTAATATTTTCCTCATTCTTTTTGATTGAGGTTTTTTCCCCCTCTGCTTTATCTAGTCCTTGTCATTGGTTTTGTCCATTTGTTTCTTTGCTTCCTGTTTGTCTTTTGGATGCCTTTCTGTATATAAAAAAAAAAATCCAGGATAGATGTATTTGTAGAGATAGTAGCTGGATTGATAAATGTCTAGGGGCAGGGGAGGGGAGGGTGGGGAGAAGCTAATAACTAGCACCCAAAGAACATGCTCTGAAATTGATTCTACTCACTATTGCACAATCCTTCTATATATAGTTGAACAATTAAATTGTCTGATATGTGAAGTCTCCGTCAATGGACTATTGAAAACAAACTGGCAATCAGCACTGCAAGCCTCCATCTAATTCACAATAGAAAGTTTAACACACACACACACACACACACACACACACATCTAGCCAGACCTCCCTTGTCAAATGGGAGTGGAAGTGGTGGGTGTCGTTTCTGGGTCAAGGCATTTAAAAGATGGGTGTACTCCTCTGCTTCCTCTTCTGTCCTTTCTGCCAGTGGAAAGCAGGTTGCCAGGGAACACTGGAGGACAGGGATGCTGCAAGACAGGTGCGTGGCATCAAGAATCACTGCACGGCAGAAAGTCACTCAAGGGCCAGCAACACCCATTGTGAACGCTGATGAGAAAGGCTAACCGTCTCTAGCTTTTGAGCCATTATATGATGTGGGGCCTGCTTGTTAAGTGGAGGCCCAGGGTGGTGTGAGGAACTAATGAGCTTGGCTGCTAATGAAAGGTTAGGGGTTTGACTTCACCCAGAAAAGCCTTGCAAGAAAGGCCTGCTGATCTACTTCGGGAAAAATCAACCGCTGAACACCTTGAGGAGCGCCGTTCTACAAGGCCACCCGTGGGGTCACGGGTGGCCGTGGTGATCGAAACCTGCTAACGTGGGTGCTGCTGTCATTGTGAGTGCCCCTGCACCCCTCCTGGCTCGTAACAACCCGTGTACAACCAAAGGAAATGCCGCCTGGTCCTTCACCGTTCTCACAACAGCTGCTACGTTTGAGCCCCTAATTGTAGGCACTGTGTCCGTCCATCTCATTGAGGGTCCTCCGTTACTAATATTAGCCTAATTAATATGTAGTGTCTGGTGCAGACCAAGGACCCAATGCACACGAGGGTTCCACTAAGTTACCACTGGGTAGGAAACAGGAGAAATGAGACCAGATTTCTTTCCACTCTGTTGATACCAAGCAGGAATAAATACAGACACATCTTCAATTCCCGCTATAAAGCAAGGTTGGTGGTTCAAACGCACCAGCCTCTTCATGGGAGAAAGATGAGGCTGCCTGCTGCGGAAAAGACTTATCAGCTTGGAAATACCATATAAGGTCACGGTGTGCCCCGGAGTCAGAATCAACTAGATGGCAATGTGCTATTGAAGCTTGAAAATAAATCCGTTGGGGGGGAGGCATGGGGTGACAAACGCCAATCTCTACAGAGGAGGCTTGATAATGTGTTTGGAAGATGTAGGTGGGGAGGGCGTCACAGAAGAGATGACATTTAGGCTAGACCCTCAAGGGTAAGTCGGACTTCACTAAGCGAGTCTGAGAGGGCTGGAGGCTTCAGAACAAGCCAAACACGTGGCGCATGAACACTTTGAGTGGAGAGGTTTGCTCTATACTGGAGGCGATGTGCTTTCAGCCCTATCCATGGAGTCTCTTTCACTTGGTCAACAGAGTTGCTTTTATTGTGCACTGACTCTCCTTCCTGCTCTGGAGTCTCACACACCCTGTATTCTGACAGCGTACTCATTAACCCATTGCTTTGTCAGATGCAAAAGTTCTATGATGGATGTCCTTAGACAGTGCAGGAGTAAAATATTTAACGAACCAGAACAACCCTGCCCTGATAAAAAGCTTTAGGAATAAGCTCATTCTATGACTTATAACCCACCAACTCATCTGTCAGTTTGCTGTCCACTAGCGTGTAGTTCTGTCGTGCCGGCAGCTAAGCCAAATACTTCAAATGCCAGCAGGGTTACCCTTGGTAGGAGGGTTTCATCAGAGCTTCCAGACTACGACAGTCTGAGAAGAAAAACGTAGAGATCTTCCTAATTCTTCTAATAAAGTTGCCCAATGAAGACCTCATAGGTAGTTGTGGAACACGAATATAAGACGATGAGGCTCGCAGCTTAAAAGGCACCCAAAATATGACCGGGGAAGAGTTACCTCTTAAAAGTACCCCTCATGTCGATCTTGATTACATGGATGGAGTCAGGCTCTGGGGACTTCCAATTGTTGGTGTGGCAAGACTTTGGTTTTGTTGTGCATCGGGTCACCATGACTAAGAACTGACTCAACAGCATGTGACAACAACATCACTTAGAATAGTCATAGAGTCAGGCTCTTTGGAACAAACTCATCCGACCTAAGCTTTGGCACCATCAACTAAACATGTATCTAAATGGCTTACATGCACATTTCCTCTTTAAGAGGAACATCAGGCAGAGGGTTTAAAGTTCAGTCAAAAGATCTTTCTATAGCCCCATTTATACTTCAGTGTCCCCAAAGTTCTAGATTGTGAACAAACCACTTCCTCTGAAAGCCTGTGGACCCCTTCAGCAGGGAGCAGTCCCAAGGGGCTGGGCTGGGGAGAGAGAGAGTACAAAGGGTGGACAGTATTGCTATTGCTTGGGTGCTGTGAGGAAGGAGGTGGGCAGCTGAAGGCTACAGGCTGAAGCAAGTCAAAGACACTATTTCCAAGTGCCAAGTCAATGCCGTTTGCTTTAAAGTCTCCAGGTTCTGATCGAAATATAAGGGGAAACCAACATCACTGGGCAGATGAGATTTCATTTCAAAAGGCTTCGGCGCCGTGGCCTTAAGACTTGGGAGAAGCAGCAAGTCACTCTTAAGGAACACCAATTCAATTCTCTGACTCTGACACAACATTCCTGGCTCTCACATCAATGTATCTAACCTCAGCTTGTGGTACCCATCCTCCCCAGCACCCACACCCAAAATGGAAGAAGAAGAAAAGAAGAGGAACTACCTAGAAAAGTCATGCAACGCCCCAGACCGCTGTGATCATTTTCTCCTTAAATCTAGGATGCTGCAGCTGTCAGTTAACCCTGCCAGTCCATGCACACAGTCAAATGCCAGCACCTGCCACCCTGCATCTGGGGCCTTTTATTTTCCGGGTAAATGTGACAGGAAGACTCTAAGAAAGAAGACCGATTGCTTTATCTGAGAGAAAGGGAAGCCTCGGGTTAGAGAAACAAGCATTGGGCCCATCCTTAGCTACTTTGTGTGTCTCTTCTATGCACTGAAAGAGCCCTTTGTGTCACACACACACACACACACACACACACACACACGGACCCTGTGTGATTTATTGGTGGGAGGAGAGGGGTGCAGGATGATTTTATTATCCCTCTTCTCAAAGAGTCCCAGAATCCCCTCCCTAGATCCCTGGACCCAGGCTCGCCGGCCTCTTTCTGGCCCAGGCCCCTCCGCCTGTGGTCACACAGATAAGAGAAGGGAGGCGACCAAACAAAACGGCTATCGATCTACTAGGAAAGGGAAGTCGGGAGGAAATCCAGCAATCAGGAAAGGAGGAGCTGTGCTGGGGGTTCCACAGAGGAAGAGGAGGGTAGGCTACGACACCCGGGAAGGGGACGGGTGGGTGGGGGCTGGCACAGGAAGAGTGAAAGGGAGGATGGGGGAAGTGCAAGGGAGATGCCAGAAATAGGCAGGAGGATGCGAAGGGGAAGGCGGCGGCCGGCCGCAGAGGGAGGAGGCCGAGAGGTGGAGCGGGGCCGGGGTGGGGTGGGGTGAGAAGGGAAGCAGCAAGGGGCATCAATTATTAAGTGATTACATCATCCCTGACATTAAAACAACACACACAGCCCGGGTCCCCGCTGGGGGCCCCCCGAAAGGCGAGCGGGGGCGGAGCCCGAGTCCGGGCCAGTCTCGCCCCCTAGGCAATTCCCATTCCAACTGCGCGCCGGCTGGCGGCCGAGGAACTGGGCCCCGCATCCCCGCGCTTCCCCGGCCGCCCTCCGCAGAGGTGTCCCCAGCGCGGCCGCGGGCAGCTCCCGAGCGCGGCCAACTCCCCCGCAGGCGGCGGCGGCCCAGTGACTGCGGCGGGCGGCCCCGCGGCGGGGGAGGCGCGGAAACCCGGGCGTCCAGGGCCGGCGCTCCGCAGCATCCCCGGGCCTCCCGCGCACCCCGGTCCGCTTACCTGCGCGGCGCTCAGGCTCCGGAGCCCATTCACATGGTCCTCTCCCCGCCCTCCTCCGGCGCGGCCGAGGCGGCTCCGGCGGCTGGTCGGCGGGCCGGCAACCAGGGGCCTTCCGAGAGCGCGGAGGGGGCGGCGCCGGGGTGTCCCCGGCGCGGCCGCTGCGTCCCGGGGCGGCGCGGGCGGCGGCTTTGTGCGAGCCCGGGCGCCTCGGTGCGCGAGGAGAAGCGCCGCGCGCCTGGACCGCGGAACGCGCGCGGCTCGCGGGCAGCAGCCTCGCCTCTGCGGTGCGGCCGGCCGCCGGGCAGTTCTGGCGGCCTTCGGATCGCGGCGACCCCTCCTCCTCTCGCACGGCAGCCCCCTCCCCGCCGGCTCCGCTCCTGACAGATGGCGCAACTGCAACGACGCGCGGCGCCGCCGCGGCTGCTCGCAGCTACTCCTGCTGATGCTCGGGCCCCTCCAGTCCTGGAGGGAAGCAAGGCGGGGGCGGGACGCGTCCTGAGAGTGGCAGTCCCCGCTGTCCTATCACAGGGCCCCTCGAGAGCTGCGGGCGGCGGCCATTGGTTTCTGGGGCGGGGCGGGGCTGTAGTGGGGTGGGGCCACGGAGTGGGTTTGGCGTTACTGGGGCAGCGGGCATCCTGGCGTGCGTGCACTGTGGGGTGTGCGAGGGGATGCGAGGTCCGCCGAGTGTTGTGGAAAAGGGTTCGTGGAGTTTGTGAGGTGGTGGGATAGGGCGTAGAAAGGAGACGTGTGAGCTGCAGTGTCTGCTTTGCAGAAGGCTGCTGGTGCCACTGCAGAATGGCACCTCCCGGGCTCCCAAACCAAGGTAATCTGCCTTGGCGAAAGGATGTCTTGCTTTTCTGCTGCCTTTTCGACCTGCGGCTGGGAGAAGAACGTGGGAGAGCGTTAGTTCGGGTCAACTGGAAGAGTGCAGAGGAGAAGGAAGCTAGAATCTCACCCCAGAGGGAGACGCTGGGAGAACCCTGGAAGCACAACGAACAAGTTTTTGTTTGTTTTTTTAAGTTAAGAATTAGCTCATTAATCGTCTAATTTTATGGACACACGAAATATATGCATATTTGAAACCAAAGTTTCAAAGAAGAGTGACTGGCACGGGAGGTGGGTGGGGAAGCAGAGATGGCGACTAGGGAACCCACAATCGCAGAGTAAAGATAGGCTTGTACATTTGCCCACCATATCGTGTTTAATGGCGGCCAGTAATTGTCTTTGAGTTCTCCTGGCATTCAGGCGTCTCACAGCTTTTCCTCTACACTGAATCGGAGCTTTTACTCAGATTTTCCCAGATGAAATAATTGCCGGTTTAGTGTGCACTGGGGAGTCCATCATCTTTATTTCCTATCCAGCTTTTCTATGGCAGGATGTAACTTCATAAAAAGAAACACGTTGGCTTCCTGATTTTCTTTATAGGTAATTCCTGTTTACTGAACGTTCAGCTTCAAGGCATGCCCAGAATGAGTCTCCTTAATGATTTTGGCAAAAACTCTCCTTTCTCCTCTCAGCATATCTACTGTTCTAAAGAATAACGAATGAATTGGCTTCTGCTTCCACGCTCAAAATCTATATTACTTTTCCTGCCCACCCGTCTTTTTAAAGTCATTTTGCTGACTGTTTACTTTTTGTTTGCAGTGGGTTTTGTTTTGCTTCTTTGTTTTGGAGTTGCTAACATTGATTAAGGAGCCTTGATGGCGTACGTGGTGGTTAAGGCAAGGTCAGCAGTTTGAAATCCTCAGGTGCTCAGCAGGATAAAGACGGGGCTTTCTACTCCTGGAAAGAATTATAGTCTTGGAAAACAACAGTGGGGAGGAGGACGGGGTGGGGGATGGGCAGTTGTACTGTCTTAATAGGAATGCTTTGAGTCAAAATTGACTTGAGGGCAGTGGGGCTGACATTTATTACAGGAGCCTTTTTATATGGATGAAGAAGCTGAGGAAAAGCTAAGCAATGCAGAGTGGTCACTACTTATTATTTATTTATTTTCTTAAGCAAAACAGTAAATTAAACCAGGTATAAATTGTAGGTCCAGTAGGGCACTCCATAGTCCCTGGAAGGGGAACCATGGTTCAATCTAGATTTCCATACAAAAGAATGCCCGTTCTATCCAGCTAATAATCATTTATTGCAAGAGAAGTGAGGGACACCTCGTGCTCTGTGAAGGACTATCAGGGCTATCCAGGATTTATTGATCCTAGGATGGGAAGGCTGCTGTCTGGAGAGATGCTTCTCAAACTTCAGGGGGCATCTTCAGGGAATACCTTAAGGGAGCTTGTTGACATACAGATTGTAGGGCTCCACCTGCAGAGGGTCTGACTCAGTAGGTCTGGAATGGGGCTCAAGAATCTGTACCTCAAACAATAAGTCTCCTGATGCTCCTGGCTTGAAGACCACACTTAGAGAACTACTGGCCTGCAGGTGAACTCTCCAGTGACGTAACCCCCTATGGTTTGGGGCTTATGGTTTGGAGAAATGGAATCAAATACTTAAAATTTAGCCAGTAGGCTTTGTGCTGTGCAATGTGTCTAAAAAAACACAATGCGTTCCAAAGAGTTAGCACACATGATGACATGTTAAAATAATCATCAGTGTATGTGGTGTTAAATGAATATGTTATTAAAAGTTAACTTTACGCATTCATGTTTTACTCTTTAGATCTAGCTACTTAGGGAATTCAAAAATAACCAATGGGGCTGCATCACCTTTCTACTGGGCAGTGCGGGGCTAGAAAGATGGAGTTGTTTCTGCTTCCAGCCCCACCAGAGCAAGAGTGAGGACACGTTGGCGAGAATTACCTTGCTGGGTCTTCATGACCTCATCTCTAACATGGGGGAAACATTGCCTGAACGTTGTCACACAGTCATGTGACAGGGCACGGAAGCGCTTTAGGCATCCCTTCCTCCTTTTTGAAGACAAACTGCTACCTGTTAGAAGATGAAGACTTCCTAGACCATAGACCTCCTTGGCCTTCCATGTTAGATTCAGTCTATCTTACGTATGGCCTGGAGTAGGTGGGGCAAGGCATCCCACTGTTTATGATCTCTTCAAAAGGAGTCCCTTTATAGCGTCTGCATCTCTCATAGCTCCATGATCTAATTACAGGCTGTCTCTGGCTTATGAAGGAGCTCTGTTCCGACATCTGTGTTTAAATTGAGTGTGTAAGTAAGTGGGAACGTTATCTGTAACGTCAACCAGTTAGATGTTTGTCTGGTTGTTAGTATATGATGGTCATGCATTGAGCTGCTATCCATTAGCAGTTTGAAGCTACCAGCTGCTCTGAGGGAGAAAGAAGGGACTTTCTGCTCCTGTACAGAGTTTCACCCCAGAAACTCCCAGGGGCAGTTTCACCTTGTCCTATGGGGTTGATAAAAATCAGCATTGACTTGCTGGCAGTGAGGATTTGTTTGCAGTTTTTTGGTGGGGAGGGGGTGGTAATATAGGAAAACCATTTCCAAGAAACAGTTCCAGAAACACTAAACCATCTTTCATGTAACAATATAGTAAGGATACATGCTGCCACGTAAGACCCAATTGTTATTATAAATCACTGTACGTACTTAGGATTTTCGATGTATTCGGAGTTATGGGTGTTGGTTCCAAGTTTGGGTGGTACATAAATCTGACATTCGTAACCTGGGTCTTGCCCATAGTGGAGAAACAGAAGCGACAGTGGGATGACAATGACTTGATCCTGTTTTTGCAATTCTTGCCTTGCCTACCACTTTAGCCGTTGCTCTTCTTCAATGTAGCTTTAAATAGATTTGGTCTCCTCCAGAGGATTTGCTAATGGTTTGAACAAATGTAAGATTACTGAAGAGGATTTGGATACTATTCTTCATTTTGGCCCACTGTGCAGACCTCGATAAGGAAGTTGATTAAAGACCCGAGACACTGCCCTGGACACCTAAGGGAAGTCAGACTGTCCCCACACTCCCCGACTGTGTGTGTTTGTTTGTTTCTGTTATACAAATTAGGACATGAGAATTTCTCTCTGATTTGTTTGACACTGGATATTATAATTTCTCCATATCTTTAACTTTAAGGGGACCTGGGGGCACAGTGGTTAGGCTTCAGGCTGCCATCCCTGAGGTAGGCAGTTTGAAACCACCAGCCACTGTGCAAGAGAAAGGCAGGGATGTCTTTACTTCCATGAAGGGTTAGCATCTCGAAAACTTCAAAGGTTCTACCCTGCCCTACAGGGTCACTCTGAGTTATCATCGACTTGAGGGCACTAGTGAGTTGGTTCGTTAGTTACTTGGTTGTTTAGCTAGTTTGTTAGTTTTGGTGGCATAGTGGATTTCTAGTTGGTGTGCTAACTAGGTCTCAGGTTTGAAATCACCAGCATCTCCCCAGGAGAAAGATGAAGCTTTCTGCTCCAATTGACGCTGATGACCTTGGAAACCCGAAGGACAGTTCTGTCCTGTTATCTGGGAGATTTATGGGTCAGAAGTGACTTGGCATCGGTGAGTTTGGTTTTGTTTGAAGAATCCTGGTGGTGCAGGGTCTCGAACTGCTAGGGTTTGAATCCACTGATTCCTCGGGCAAGCCTGGGGACCAGTTCTCCTCTGTCGGATAGGCTGGTTAGGAGTCAGAAACAACACCATTGCAGTGGGGGTTAGGGTTTTCACTTTAACATTTCAACATAAATCTTGGTTCAAAGTTATCTCATTTGAATTCAACATATATCTTGGCTCGAATTTATCTCATTTGAATTTCACATTTTCCTTCTAAAGTAACATTTTCATATTTTTATCATTTTTAGTTAAAATATCCCCTTGCCTGATTGTTGCAGTTTAATTTCATTCTTCTCTTAAAGGTCCGATCTGTAGTTTCAAACAAACAAACAAGAAGAACAGAGGAAGATTTTTTTTGCTGTAGAGTTTTCACAAATCAACAAGAAAAGAAAAAGGAGTCCTTCAATGGGAAAATAGAAGGCAAAAAAAAAAAAAACCACAGTTCTTTTGAAATTGGTTAAGAAATGTAAGAAGAGGCTCAACTTCTCTTGTAGTTAAAGTAGTGCAGAGACCAGTTTTCTATTAAGCAGCTGATCAGAGACCAAAGAGAAGGTAGGTAGTGGATTTGCACACACACACACACACACACACACACAAGCATGACCGCCTATAGCAACAGCCTTTCTGGTGGGTAATGCCAAAAGCAGGCGTGTTACGCCAAATCACATCTTCGAATAACCTTTCAAGAAGTATATACATTAGATCCAGCAATTCTTGTGTGTGTATGTGTGTTGTGTAGATGTAAACGACTTCTAAAATTTCGTGGAAAAATGGGATTAAGAGACAATGTAGTTCTTCCAGTCCCAGGTTCTTTGGGAACAGCAGGCATTGGTGCAGCCTCCCAAAGCCACTCTATGCCCAAATAATCCCCACAATGACACAGAAATGGCATCAAGAAGCCCTACCACATATTGGGTCATGACTTAAGCACTCCCTCAAAGCAAGAACACTTTGTTCTAATAATTCAGCATTCTGTGATGCTCACCTTCCTGACACAGTTGCTGGAGACAAAATGGGTGCATAAGCAAAAGTGGGGAAGGAAGCTGACGGTGCCCGGCTATCAAAAGATATAGTGTCTGGGGTCTTAAAGGCTTGAAGAGAAACAAGCGGCCAACTAGCTGAGAAGCAACAAAGCCCACATGGGAGAAGCACATCAGCCTGTGTGATCTCAAAGGTGTTGGTCAATATGATTGGTTATCAAGTATCAAAGACCCAAAACAAAAATCATGCCACTGTGAATGAGGGGTGGAAGCATGGAGTGGAGCCCCAAAGGCCATCTGTAGATAATTTGACACTCTCTTACAGAAGGGTCACAAGGAAGAGATAATAAAGGGTGCGGTATAGCACCAATGAATCATATAACTTTCCTCTAGTTCTTTAATGCTTCCCTCACCCCCCACTTCCATGACCTCAGTGCTACCTTACAAATCTGATTAGAACAGAACATGTATACTGCTACAGATAAGAGCCCCAAACATAGGGAATCCAGGATAGATAAACCCCTCAGGACCAATAATGAGAATAGAAATACGGGGTGGGGGGGTGAGGAGAAAGGGAGAATCGATCACAAGGATCAACTTATAACCCCCTCCCAAGAGGACAAATAACCGAAAAGTGGGTAAAGGGAGACAGTGGATGATGTAAGATGAAAATAATAATTTAAAATTTATCAAGGATTCATGAAGGGAGGGTGGAGGAGGGAGGCAAAAGCCAGCTGATTTCAAGGACTCAAGTAGAAAGAACGTGCTTTGAAAAGGATGATGGCAACGTAAGTGCAAAAGTACTTGACACAATGGATGGATGGATAGACTGCGGTAACAGTTGTAGGATCTCCCCCCCCCCAATAAAAGTATTTAATAAAAAAACAAAGGAGAAGCTCCATCAGAAGATAAGAATCTCTTAAGGGGTGGATGCCAAGTTCCTGAGGAACATGTGCTTTGCCAAGGAGCACAAGAAGGGTCTGAAGAAGATTTTGGCCAACAAGGCCAAGCGATGGATGTGATCGAGGCTCTCATAAATCCCATGGAACTCAAGACTCAGATCGTCAGGAGCAGCAGCTGCAAGTTCAGTCAACTCACCTACATTGTCCTTCCCAAGCATGGAAAGCTGGCTTGGATACCTGTTGCCCAGGCTCTGCAGGCCAAAGTCCAAAGCCAAGGCTCAAAGTAAGTCCGATATTAGCTAGCCACACATGAATATTCTCATCAAAACTTATCTCTCTGGAAGCTTTCAAGGATTTAAACAATGTAAACCCCTACAACGTTTAACCGTGTTTTTCTCCAAGTCAACAGATTTTAGGTCCTCTTTGTTTTCTTTTCTTTTCTTTTTTTTTTTCTCAGTTTGTGAACGTTCTGATTTTTCTCTCTTTCTTTTTCTCCCTTCCATTGGGCAGGTCTGTGGATGACAACAGAAGTAACATGGCTTTAGTTTTCTCTTGCCTCAGTGACGGGTGCCGGATAGTCGGGATAAAAGCTGCCAATGCCGGGTCAGAAGACATGCAGAAATGCTCGACTCATGGAGCCGTTAGCAGAAGACTGAGGTGCCACTGAGCCATTCCAACCCATAGCCACACTGTGCACAAAGCGGGGAAACACTGCCCCGCCCTGTGCCTTCCTCCCAATTGTTCCCATGCCTGAGTCCACCGTAGCAGCCACGGTGTCAGTCATCGCTTTGAGGACGATTACATCCGGCTGAGGACGTTGACAGGTGGTGTTAAACCTGCCTTTGGGAGAGAGAGCCCCAAACCCAGAGCCGATACCTGGGATTCCAGCACCACTTACACACCAGCTCCCTGACTAATGGAAAGTTTAGACGTTCATGTCCACCCAGAGGTGCGTTGCCAAAATAAGAGTCACTGATCTACGTTTGAAAAATGGAAAACCCTCCAGGCCTCGAAAACCCTCCAGAGTAAAGTCCTGCTATGAAAGGCTTGAGATGGCCATAGGCCGGAACCGACTCACTAGCAACTATTTTTTCTGTCTCCCACTCTCGCTCATCCTGAAGAATGACTCTCCCTGGCAGTCACAGGGAGTGCTCTTGGTGCACGGTTCCTCCTCCAGCTCCCGTCCCTCTGGGAAAGGGGAAGAATGGTCTGACTAGATAAGGGTTGTTGTGAGTCTGGTATCAGAGGCTGGTCCATTGGATCTATGCCTGATGCCCGTCATGTGTCAGGGTCAGTGCTGTGCAAGCTGGGCCTGTAGGGAAGGACTGAAGAAGGAGAGACCTGTTTCATAAGCAAACTGCAGGTGGGGTCCGAGTGGGGGTAAGGGCGGGTCAAGGGTGGCGGTGCTTGATACTATCATCTTTAATTCTTTGCCTGAGTCCCCAAGGGAGCGTGGGTTTTCATCTGGTGCATGGGACTTCATCAGCCTTGCGTATCTAAATGGAAATCTTCTCATTCCATATCCTTTTCTTCCAAAGAGGACCCTCTTGTTGTCATTGGGTATCAAGGCGTTGATTTTGATTCTTAGTGATCCAATGTGACAGAGGAGAACTGCCCTGTAGGGTTTTTGAGGCTGCCATCTTGTCAAGTAGATTACCAGATCTTTCTCCTAAGAAGTCACTGGGTGGTTTTGAACCTTTCGGCGAGTGACCAAGCACCTAGCCATATGTGTTAATCTGGGTAGACTAGAGAAACAAAAATAGACACTCATATTTTATAAGAGAGAATTTAATATAAAGAGTAAGTGTACATTAAGAAAGCATCCCAACTCAATGCTATCTAAGCCCCTAGGTCCGACATTAGTCCATATGTCCAACACCAATCTTCAAAGTCCTCCTCAATCTCACAAACACATCATGCAATGATGCCGGATACAGGAGGAAAACCCAATCAGTGAGCGTGTTAGCGTCGCAGTGCTGGCATGTGACTGCTCCAGCACCCAGGGCTGCATCAGGGTAGGTCCTTTGGCTTCTCCTCAGGGATGGCTCACAGGAAGTGAGTCTTGCCAGCTGACACAGAGAACTCGCTAAGGCAGCCGCATACTGGTTTGACCATTTGAGAATAAGAGACAAGAAAGGCAAGGCCTGCTGAACCATTTATCTCTCTGCCCTTCAATTAAACTGCCCTTCAATTAATCCCACATGTTCATTGGCCCGGTTGGCACCGTAAACTTTAGCTATCACACATAGTTCTTATAGAAACAAGATCAGAGTCTACCGCTCTGAGGCCATAAGATGGCCTGTCCATTCCATTTACTTCCTACATCCTGATTGCCCATGGATCCCATGCTGGCCCTTTCCCAACCAAATACTCTCATCTGTTTTCTGGCTTAAAGGTTGATACTCTTCCCATTTTCTTCCATTTGCAGGCAAGTTTGATTAACCCTGACCCTAGAGTGAGGTAAACCTGACTTGTACCCTTAGGGAGACAACCAAGAGTCACAGAGAGAGGCTGCTGATTGCATTTTTTTAAAAAAATCATTTTACTGGGAGTTTTTGCAGACATCATAATATTTCATTGTTCAATCCCATCTAGAATCGAACAATTGCTACCACAATCAGTTATAAAACATTTCTTTCTTCTTGAACGCCTTGTTATCAGCTCTCCTTTATCCATTCCTTCCCCATCATACCCCCCAAAATTGTTTTTTACCATATAATAGGGAGGGTTAGGACTTTTATTGGGGGAAGGGACTGCTATATGATACACAATCCAATATCCCCATCCACTTACAATTCTCTAGTTCAATCCCATCGAGAGGGGTTATACAGTCATCTATGTTATCAACACCCACCCCCCTTTCCGGGACCTTCAGGGAACCATTACTCCTGCTAGTTTCTGAAGGTTTATCTATCTTGATTTTCAGGTACCAAACTATCTTAAACATACAAATGAACACATACAAATCTAACATACACAAATCTAACATGATTAATGAGGTAAAACAAATAAAAACCACCACAGTAAGGGGGGTATTAAAGAACTAAAGGATCATTATGTGGTTCATCAGTGCTATACCACCACCCTGCGATTATCATCCCCTCAAGTCACATTTTTTTCATGCCTTTCTAGAACGGGTTCATTTTGCCCCTCCATGAATCAGTTATCTGTAGTCCTAAAGAAAAAAAGAGATAGTGTCTCGGCTTTCTAATTAATTTCAGTGATCCACTTTTGTATGAGACATGATTTTATAACTTATCTTGCCACATCCAAGGGTTCCAATAGTCATCTGTTAGGTTGTCCGCGGGGAGTTGGGGAGGGAGGTGCGTGGGGGGGAGGGCGGGGAAGACTGACTGTAGGAAGAGGAGATTATTGTATCAGTTATATGATACAATAATGGTTCTTGGTTGTAAGAATTAGAATTCTATTCTAATTGAAGCAGGTAAGGAATTTCTTAGAATAAAATCAACGTGAAGACCTGAGATCCAGGCTCAAACAATCAGCAGCAACCAGAAACTTCCACCCGAGGACACCTCTCTGGCCTGGTCAGGAGGTTGTTCCTGGGCCTTTCATGCTGCCACGGTCTCTGCACCTAGCTGTAGATGGGAGGGAAGGTCGAATACTGGACAGGGGAGGAAGAGAGGCATGTTGACTGCCTTTACTTTCTGCACGTCATGGTGGAGCCCGGCTCCCCAACCAACTTGCAGAATCTGACTTTCTCAAAATAGGAAGAAATGGGGTTGCTGGGCCAGCATTTTGGGCCATGGCAAATGTCCATGGCAATTGTCATCTGTATCTCTGTCAATCTCAATGTCCCAGGGGTGTCACTGCTCATTTAACAAGACTTTTTTCCTTCCTGTTGTGATTCTACACTTTGCAAGAGGATGAAGGGATGGTCTCACACGAACATATTCCCCAGCAAGGTGCACAATATCTATTTGAACATAATGTCTCACATGAGTAATCTTTTAACTTTCATTTTAGTCTTCATTTCCCATGAGATAGTTAATTATCTCTGGAAGTCAATGCCAGGATTTATGACGGGTCCTACAGGGATGCGAAGCTACTGAGGAATGGAAGACGGTTGGAGTCTTTACCTTCGCCCTGCTACTCTGAGAGCCAGCATAAGAGGTGCTGTCAATCTCGGCCCCTTTCTGTTTATTAGCCTTCTCTATAGAGAAGAGATTTTTGCAGTGACTGTTTATCGTATAGAGTCCTTTTTTTCTGGAAATCTCTTCCAATACTCAGAGATGGGTTCATGGGGGAATATATTTCTATGTCTATCAATCCCCTTTTCACTTAAATTAGAGTTAGTTTTTAATTTTTACAACCCTGAACCTTGACTGATAAAATAGTTTAAAACACCTTGTGACAGTCACATAATCTGGTGTCAATTTGAGGATAAAGAGTGTAGGGTTGGAACCTAGCCTGTTAATCTGGAGCTTGCCAATGAGGCCGCTGTGGGGGCATGGTTTTCTTCTCTGAGAATTTTGGGAAATGTGATCATTATTTCTTGGAGGCAGAGGCACTATCTTCAGTCAGTCCCTTAGGAGACACTCTACTGACAAGATACAAGAGTAACTCCCGGGGAGATAATGCCGCTGAGTAAACATGGGGCAGCATGCTGATAGACTATGAGCCTTGGAAACTGGAGGAGCCACAGGGAGACCCCTGCCAGTGCTGAGATGCTTCTACCGCCACTGGATATACAACACTCTGCCCCCACTGGCCTGTGATTGTCCTGATGTCATTGCACGTGCTTCGTGAGTCTAAAGAGGACTTTATAGATTGCAATCAGACATATGGGCTAATATCGGACTTATGACCTTGGATTGGATTGGGTTGGAATGTTTTCTTGATATACTCTTGTATATAAAACTCTTTCTTATACACATAAGAGTTTCTAGGGATTTGTGTCTCTAGTCCTCCTAATATACACCTCAATCTGTTCATGATCAGATTGCTAAGGTTGGAGACTGCTTCCAGAAAAAAGCAAGTACTAATCTACTGAGAATTGAAGACTCAGATTGGGGAGAAACAGGAAAGGAATATGTTAGGGGAAAATCGCTCCTCTAACATGATTCACAACTCTGCGCGGCATTTTCGGAGGCAACATCAAAAAGTTCTTGGAAAAATTCCATTAGCTGGCCATTCTACTTTTCCATGAATTTTTTTGAAGCACCCCTGTACAGCAAAGATTTCTCTCTCCAGTCATCGTGAAATTGGGTATTCAGTGGGTTAGTGTTCAAAAGGTGATTCAGAGACCCACGACTCCAGCAGCCAAAGGCTCTGTCGTTTTTTAGGATGTCAGGCTTCCTTAACCCACAGAGGGCAGAGGCATATTTCAACATGCTTCGTGTGGCGGTCATGTGCTTATGTTAATTTCATGATTGAGAACGTAGGGGTGAAGTCTAGCCTGTTAATCTGGAGATAGCCATTGAATAGCCAATGAGGCCTCCGTGGGGGCATAGCTTTCTTGAGATTTCTGGGAAATCTCGCAGTATTTCCCTTATGGAGATGAGAAGGTATCTCCCCAGTTGTTGGGAGTGAGTCTCAGAGATGATGAATTATGGACAAGACAAGATGGTAGCATCCGAGGAGCTGAAGGAGCCAGAGGAGAAGTCACATAGCCTTACCCTGATGGAACCAGACCTCTGAAGCTGGCGAAGCCACGTGGAGACCCTTGCCAGTGCTGAGTTGCCTCTACCACCACTGGATGCTGTTGATGGACCCTGAGCCCTGGAAGCAAGGAGTCATGAGGAGACCCTTGCCAGTGCCGGGATTCTGCACCCTCTGGCCTGTGACTTCGTGAGTCAGAAGGAGACATTATAGACTGACATTGGGCATGTTGGCTAATATCGTACTTATGACTTTTTGTTTGTTTGTTTGTTTTTTGGGGGCAACACTGCCGTCTGGTGGGAGTGTGAGGCCCAGCCTTGCTCCTGGAGAGCTGCTGCTGGGTTTGAACCGCCAAGCCAGTGGGCTGCAGCCCCGCACTCAACAACTTATGCCACCAGGGCTCAGCCCTTTTTTTTTTTCCGGACTTATGACTTTGAACTGGACTGGGTTGGGATGCTTTCTTAATGTCCTATTTCTCTTGTATGTAAACAGTAAGTATCTTTATATCCATATGTGTGTCTATGAATTTGTTTGTCTAGTTTACCCGGACTAACACACTTCATTTGGGATAAAGCCATGTGTTTATGAACAGAAGCCTTCATATTTGTAGACTAGGGGGAAAGTGTTTATTTATCATTCACCTTCTCCTGGAGCATAGCCAGCCTAACACCTGCTGCCTTCACTAATCTGGGAATAAGATAAAGCAGGAGAAGAGAAGGGTGAACTAAGAGATCACCCTGAATGAGATAACCATGAAAATAACAATATTAAATATTCAAGGAAGAAAATTCGCAGGTAGGATACCTCAAAAAAGAGATGTTGCCTCTCACTTGCTATCAACAAGTTGTTACTATATGATCTGCACCCTGGCAAAAACAGCTCCTTCTCTCCAAGTGTTGGGCTGACTGAGGATTGGCAGGTAATGAACAAACAAAGCCATGACCAAGTTAAGAAAGTCACATTCCGAGTGAAACAGGAGGATATCTGAGATTGCGTCCACATTTTAAAACTATCTTGAATTTGTGCATTGTTCAAATGAAGTAAATGAACATGAAAGCCCCTGAGGACCAAGGTCAAAGCTAATAATCAGGGCAGGATGCTTGAATTCATAAAGCGTGAACACAGAAACTCAGATTTCCGTTGTACATTAGAGGTCTCCTTTTTCTAAGTTTGCAAAGCAAGGCCAGCAGCCCTGAGCTTTGGAGGTCATGGTGAGGAAGCAGGGTCGTCCAGGCTGCTCCATGAATTTAAAGTGCAGTCAACACAAGGCAGGCAGCACATGTATCCAGGAGGCTTCACTTGTGGGGAACTTCTAGAAATTTTGTGCATTTTAAATGGAATCAAATTTACCAGGAATTGTAGGCTGAAAAACCAGAAAGTGGAGTCAAACTGAAGTTTATTTCATCCTGCCTTCAATTTATCATTTATTTTAATGAATTATTTTATTTTATTTCTCTTTATCTCAATGCAAACTAGAAGCATTCTATTTCTATTTAAATCTGAAATTAGGCAACCGCAACTAATATTTAATATTGTTCTAGAAATTCTAATGAATACCCTAAAACAACAAGAAGGAACCATATCCATAAGGAAGGAAAATAAGACCAAATTCTTATGATTGTTTGTCTAGGAAGACCAAGAGAATCTGTTGAAATTCCATTAAACTAATAAGGGAATTCATTAAGGGAGCCAATTGCCAAAGATCTTGGTAATAGGTTCTAAAAATAATGACTAATAACAAAAACCACTGCTGTCAATTAGACTTCCACTAATAGAGATAAAGACAAGTGTATAACTGAGAAAATTTGCGGCCATCCACAGATGACAGAGGCATCCTTTTCTGCAGTCCAATTCATCCTTTTAAAATGTTTCATCATCTCACCCTCCCACAAAGCACCGCACACATGCATCTACAATGCCATGCACTGGATCTGAATGGTTGTATAATATAACTTGAACTATGTACGAGTCTATAGGTAAAGCGATTTAACATGCTATCACGAGAGACCAGACCCTGGAAAAGGACCTCATGCTTGGTAAGATGGAGGGTCAGCGAGGGAAGACCCGCCAAGAGATGGACTGACACAGTGAAGGCAACAAGCTTGCCAGCAGTACAAGACCTTTGAAGGGAGCAGGCAGTGGTTTGTCCCATTGAATATAGATCAGTATGACTGGAAACTAACTCAATAGCATTGAGCCACAGAAACATTTTTTTAAACTGTACACCAAGAGGCGGTAGGCTGAGTAAAACAGGATAAAGCCTGGTCTAAAAACAGAAAAGCTGCGTGGGGGTGTCATCCTTTCACCACATTTATTTAATCTGTGTGCTGACCAAATGATCAGAGAAGCTGATGACGAAGAAAAGCCAGGCTCGGGATGGAAGGAAGGCAGATTAACAACCTATGATACGTAGGTGATACCCCTTGCTCGCAGAAATTGAAGAGGACTTGAAGCGCTGACCGATGAAGATTGATGCCCGCAGCCTTAGTAGGGATTTTATCTCAGCACATCTAAAACCCAAATCTGCACAAAATGAACCCACAGACAACGTCTTGGCAAATGGAGAGAATACTGAAGTTATTAAGCATCCTATTCTATCAGGCTGTGATAGCACAGCCCAACGGCACCGAAAACATGTGCTTGTTTGGTGTCTTGGTTTTGAGGCCTGTTCCTGGGGTTATTTGGAGTGCTGATTCAGAAAATTGCATTTGATAGACCACATCAATTCTGGTTTCTTCGATGTGGTGTTCAACTATTTTTTTCAGCTATCGAGTTAAATCAATTAATTTATCATCCTAGTTTGAAATATGAGAATTCAGATCCATGATTACAGGATAAGACCAAAAAGGTGAGAAATATTTGAAAATAATAGGTATTAAGAGATTTCTGAGGACGACAGTCTACGGACCACAAGGTTGGTTATGAATTGAGCTGCCAATCATAGGATCATGGTTTGAACCCATCAGTCACTCTGCATCCTTTAAAAGGTTTAATTGGTTTGGAAACTTAAGGGACAGTTCTTTTCTGTTCTATGGGGGTAAGAGATGAGGTGGCAGTGGGTTTTTCATTTTGGCAATGAGAAGCTGTGCAATATATACCGAGATTACAGGCAGACCATAGCTTGAGAAAAAGTGGAAAAGAAAAGAGAAAATTGAAAAAGCACCTCTGCGGACAGGGTGACGGCAGTTTAAAGCACCAGAAATGTAAGCATTCATAGCCCTTTGCATTTCTATTTTAAAGATCTAAATTGTTCTTCTTTGAAATATGCAGGAAACATTTCAGAACATATTTTCATATAGAGAAGTCAATATATAACTATGTTAAATATTTCAGAGGTGAGGTTGATGCCAAGGTTCTTTATAAGAAAAATTCTAACTTAAAAAAAAAGCATTTCTGTGCACAGGTGGAGTAATTGTGTCATCTTATGACAGGACGGGCACATTTTCATGTTACTAAAGGAGTCTGAACTCTGACAGGCCCTTTTGGACATCAGAACACTTGAATCTTTATTTTTTGTACCTAACCCACTGTGTTAGTCCGGGTAGACTAGAGGAACAAATTTCAGAGACACGCATATAGGTATAAGGAAAGGGTTTATATACAAAAGAAATGTGACCCTAAGAAGGCATCCCAATCCAGTCCAGTGCAAAGTCATAAGTCCAATAATAACCCATATGCCTGAAATCAGTCTATAAAGTCTGCTTCCGACTCAGGAAGTCACAGGTCAGTGGGTGCAGAATTCTGGCGCTGGCAGGGGTCTCCCCATGGCTCCTCGCTTCCAGGGCTCAGGTCCATCAACAGCATGCCACTCCAGCTTCAGAGGCCTGTCTTCATCAGGGCAAAGCCGAGTGGTCCCTCCGCCGGCTCCTCCAGCTTCTCCGGCACTGCCAGCTTATCTGTGATTCATGGTCTCTGAAACTAACTCCCAACAACTGGGGAAGATAGCTTCTCATCTTCACGAGGGAAATACCGCGAGATTTCCCAGCAGTCTCAGGTGAAAGCCATGCCCACAGAGGCCTCATTGGCTACTCAATGGCTTTCTCCTGATTAACAGGCCAGACTCCACCCCTCCATTTCAATTATAAAATTAACATAAGCACATGACCGCCACACCCACCATGAGTCAGTTGATTACGACTCGGAGTAACCCTGCAGATGCGAGTAGAACTTGCGTGGTTTTCAGAGGCTATACATTTGTATGGGAACAGAAAGGCTCAAGTAGCTGACCCAATGTGTCCCTCACTATGCCACCATGGTTCCTTATTTCTACTGGCAAATTCCCAATTCCAGTTAACCCTTTCAGCAAGCAGTGTGCGCCTGTTGTCAGCAAAGCATCAGCACAAGGCACAGGAAGACGGAGGAAGCAGCCCCTGGTGAGAAGCCAGCGATGCGAAGGGCATCTGGTGGAGCAGCTGTGGGCAGATTCTACGAGGTGTGTGACTCTGGAAAGAGCAAACAAATCTTAGAAGTACAGTCGGAGGCAAGAGAGGAAAGCGCTTCAAGGAGGAAGTAAACAAATCGCGCCAAAGGCCACCACGGGGCCCAAAGAGATGAAATCCGAGCAATCGCCCCAGAATTCCGAGAAGCAAGGCCACTTGAGTTCTTGAGGAGAGCCCTTGTAAGGACGCTGCGGGGCGGACTGAGCTGGCCTTGGACAAGAGGGAGATGCGCACGCAGAGTGGAAGCAGCCTCGTCGGGGAAGGAGTGCTCAAGGACAGAACTCAAATGTTCCAAAATCACCACACTCTGTTCCAATCAAAACAGGAAAAACACATCTTTTTATAGATCATCAACGGGGCAAAATATTGGTGTTTTCCAAGGGGAGGGGAGGGTATGTTCTTTTACATACCAGTACTAAATGGATTGCAAATTCACATTGCATTTCTGGAAAGTTGGCAATTTCATATCTCAGAAGACACCTGAAGGGAACACCTGCTTGGATGACGTATTGTTGTCACCGCAGTGAACTAGTGGGGATCATTGAAACGTCCCACCATCAAGTGATGCTCCATCTTTATGACTGATCTCTTTGCAGACGCTGGAAATGACATGTCGGAGGTTATCAAATAACCTGGAGAGATGGTAATATGTGATGAAATGGGGAAATAATACATGCTAGGAAACATGTGATACTTCATATTTATTTAGTGCTTAGTCTATCCCAGTACCAGTTTTCTAGGGTAACTGTGACCCTCGAATTGGTTTGATGGCAGGGGGTTTGACAGAGACACTACTATTCCCATTTTATAAGTAAGGACGCTGATGCCCCAATTGGCTAAAGCAGTTTATGTTACTATTAAGTGGTGGAGCCACTGTCTTTTCACTATCCTATTTCTATTAACATACCACCACATGTAATTAGGCCAATAATTACATAATATACATATGAAAATGCACTTATCAATAGTGTCTTGGAGGTGGGATGATGACTAGATCCATATTCAAGATTTTGATACAAAATATATTGCTTTAAGAGTGAGAAAAATATATCACAGGATAAATGAATATTTTTCATATGCAGTTGGCAATGCTTTAATACAATGAAATGAGTCTTTTGTCTAATTCTGCCTGGATAAAAAAGGACTCCAGATCATATTTGATGAGAATTCCACTACTATTGTCACCTTTTCGTAGCCAGGGTTCCTAACTTCTCACCGATGCAGTGAATAACAATCCTGCATTTCCAGTGAACACATCGTTGTTAAGCATAGCTACATACCTGGAAAGTCTATCAGAGACAGATATAAGTGGGCATGTGACTAAACCTGCTCTCAACAGTTCTCCAAACCGTGGAGCCTCTGAGCATCCATGATTTGTTTCTCTGTCAGAATAAGTTCATTTTTTATACAGGATGGTCTTGAGCCTCTCGTACAATTTCATCCCAGTTTGGCATGCCATAGTTCCCAAGACTGTAATTTTTATGGCAACAGACTGCCACATATTTCTTCCAGAGAGACTAGTGGCTTCAAAGTACCAGCTTTGTAGTTGGTGGCAGAGCCTTAACAACTGCACCACCATGACTCCATTTAATTTATATAGAGGTCAATCCTATAACCACAAAACAGCAACGATCATCATTAATCTATAAAGCATTAAACCTGACTCACGGTACTAGACGTAGGATGAGTTTTCCTTGTATTTCTCCAGGGTTTATGTTGAGTTGATATGTGGTGATAGGACACTTTGATCCATAGATCCGTAATCAGACACTGGCTAAAACCAAAACGAAACTCACTGTCATTCTGACTCAGCAACCCTGTGAACAAGGGTAGAACTGGCCCTGTGGGTTTCCATGATTTCAACTCTTTATGGGAATTGAAAGCCTCTTCTTTCTCCTGCAGAGTGACTGGTGGTTTTGAACTGCTAACCTTGCAGCTAGCAGCCCAATATGTAACCATCATACCACTAGGGCTCAGGAACTTGCGAATAAAGAGCTGCTGTTGTAAGGTGCCGGCAAGTCGCTTCCATCTCACAGAGACCCAGTGTACAACAGAACGGAACACCGCTCCATCCTATGCCAGCCTCACAATGGTTCTTGTACGTTAGCCCATCATTGTAGCCTCTACAATCCATCTTGTAGAGGACCTTCTTCTTCTTTGATGTCCCTCCAATTTATCTAGCATGGTGCCTTCTCCATGGCCTGGTCTCTAACATGGGAGCTGAAGTCTCCCTAACTTTGCCCTTAAGGGGCATTCTGGCTGAATTTCTTCCAAGACAGATGTGTTTATTCTTTGGCAGTCCATGATCCTTTCTATATTTTTCACCAACACTGTAGTTCAAGTGCATCGATTTTTCTTCGGGCTGTCCTATTCAATGTTCAACTTTCACGTGCATGTGAGGCTATCAAAAACCATAACTTGGGTCAGGCGCACCTTAGTCTTCAAAGTAACAGCTTTGCTGTACAACACTTTCAAGAGACCTTGCCTAGGAGATTCATAAGGAGCAGAAGCTCCTAATTTGGGGATTGGTCCATTTTGTCATGCCTTTGGATACAAGAGAGCTAGCTATCTCCGAAGCAGAAAGAGAAGTAATCTCATAATCATCAAAAGGGAAAAGGCACCAGCTTCATGGTAAGGTTTCTGCCTGCAGGGGAAGAGGCAGCAGAGGTTCCAGAGGCCGAGACATGCTGAGATCATGAGACAGAGCTGAGAAGCACCACTGAGATCATAAGGTGGAGTGACCAGCTTCCCAGGTCAGGAACAAGGCAGAGTCTACAGCCTCACATGTCTGCTGAGTGAGATGGCCTGCTGTGGATCAAAGACTAGCCTTAATGTTTCTGATCCTCACTTGGGGTGATCTGTTAATTTCCCTGAGAAACCCTTGTCTGCAGGTTCTGCTGACAATAGCCATTTGAATGGATCCTTGCACACAGGAGAGAAGTAAGCGTGCTGGGGGAGGGGTGGCTGGTGTCAGAATAGGGGTAAGGAAGCTGAAGGGTGGAGGTACAGCTGGCCTCTGCGTGTGGTCCTCAGCCTGGGGCTGGAAAGGAGCTGAATTCTCCTTCCCATTTGTGTAGCTCAGTGGTAGATGGCTTCAGGTGGAGAAAACGTCCCAAGGGGTGACTCCTGGCTCTGCCACTCAGGGCCTATGTCACCTGGGGCCCCCTGCTCAGCATCTCTCCACCTCCGTCTTGCTTATTTATAAATTGAGACCAAGATATTAGAGGGAGGTTGTTGCCAAGGCTCGGTGACATTGAGTTAATTGTAGCACTGGTCTACAGAGTTCCCAAGGCTGTGCTCTTTGGGAAGCAGATGGTCCGGGTGTTTTCTGAGGTGCGCCAGGGTGGATTGGAGCAGTGACAACTTTGATCACTAGTTGAGAGATGAAATGTTTGAGCCATCAAGGGACCCCCAGAGGAGAACGAATGGAGGTGGTGTGGGTACCACCTTTAGCCCAGTGCCAGACAAGAGCTCATCATGTCAGGCAATCGCTCAAGAAATGTGTGTTTAGTTCTTCCAAACCCACAGAATGTTTTATTTATCTTGAAAACCCGATCACAGTGAGTTTTGTTTCTTTTTCTGTTCTCACTCCTCATTTTACAAGTAAAGGAGACTGAACCTCAAGAGACCATTTGTTTGATTTTTTTTAATGAGGTCATCTATTTTTGCTCAAGATCATACAGCCATGTGGTTTTAGGATCAAGACTATAATTCTCATCGTAATTAGGAATATCCTCAGCTGCAAGTAACAGAACTAGTGACGAGTGATGAGAGCAAATGGACCCATTGTTTTCACACAGAAAGAACTCTCCACACTGGCAGTTTGCTGGCGTTGGTCTGTCTTTCCAGTGGGGTTGTCCAGGACTCAGGGTCTTTCTATTTGTCTTTATGATTCACATCCCGATGACTTTTCATTTGGAGACATCACCTCCTCATGGGTGCAGCATGGCTGCCCCAGGACCATAAGCTTCACCACAGTCAAAGGCCAGAAGTGCTGTATGCAGGGAGAGGGCTAGAGGTGGTGGGACTTGGGGGAGTGTGATTTGGCCTAAGGACATCTAGGAAGGAAGATACTTTCTCCTTCCTTGCCTTTAGCTTTTTATTAGGGTAGGTAGTCTCCTACCTTCCCTGTCACTGACCAGAATGGAATCATATATTCATCTATCCCCACATCAGAAAGAAGTATACAAGTATATATAAAAGTATATAAAAGTATAAAAAGTATATAAAAGTCTCTCCTTAATAACAAAGTAGAGAGACTATAAGGTAAAGAGTTACTGAGTCTTCCAAAATCCCCATATCATGACTGCTGAACCACTGTACCTTCCCTACTCCCATAATGTCTCTGTTGTGATGATGGCCCACAAACATCTGTCTATGATCTGTTACCCTATCTCTTCTCCACAGCATTTCTGACAGGGAGCCTGAAGAATTAGATAGCTGAGTCTCTGTTGTAGAAAAATCTATTAATCAATATGTTGAAAAAACAAAACAAAAACTGTTAAGTATTCTTTTTGCCTCTAGAGTTTCAAAAACAAAAACAAAAAAAGCTGGCAATCTCTGAGTGCTTGATGAATGTTTTTGGTTTCCAGCCAACCAATTAAAATTTCAATACAACTTGAAGTTTATTGAAACTGGTCTATGGTCACACACATCCATAAAATGAATCTCTCTCTCTTCTACCTTTAAAGAAAAAAGTCAATAAATCTAGGTTATATATTTAAGCACCATCATAGGTTGCCAGTGCTCACACTAGAATAAAGACAAAATGCACGTCTGAATACAACCTGCTGCTCTTGAGGCATCGGTAGGTAGGTCCAACCTGCAGTTCAAATTCCAGTGCTTTCTTTACCATGGGTAAAACAGAGACCAGTCATGGAAGACACCGCTGTGGCTCAGGCAAGCTATGGACTTCCATATTCCTAGAAGAACATAGTCAGAAACTAAGGTTAGGTGAACATCCACTGGTGTTTTTAAAACATCACTAGGAAAATCATACTTCATATGGGATTTGGTCACCTGCACGGCCTGGTTTACATGAAGTTATTTTTGAAATAAGATAGCTCAAATACAGTTGACCGTGAACAACACAGAGTATAAGGGCTTCAAGATGATGTCCTTCCTTCTCTGCATTAAAAAAAAAATCTGTATATAATTTTTGACTCCCCCCAAATTTAACTACAGTTTACCAGAAGCCTTACCATTAACAGAGACAGTTCATTAGCACATATTTTGTAGGTTCTATGAGGATGTTTGGTCCCATAAAGACTCCAAGTCTTCAAGTTTGGATCGTGTCTCCATGTGTCGGCATCGGTTTTTGGTATGATGCACTGTCCCTGCTTGAAAGTTGCATCTTCAATATGAGACGAAAAGATATTTCACAGAAAGTGCAAGGTTGGGCAGAGCTGCAGCGATGGCTTCTTGGATTCCTTTTCCTCTGTTTAGTGGTCCTCTTGCTGGATCCACTGATCTTTTTGAAGAAGATGAGAAGCTGTCGTTGCAGTTGATGGGCAGCTGCCCCTGCAGGTCTCAATGCATGGGCCATATCAAGCCATTCGGCTTTGTCTTAGGATGTCCTCTCCTTCCCCTGCTCCTGGAGGGCAACTCCAGCATCCTCAGTGGCACTTTGAAGGGGCCACGCGTTGTTACTCAAGGTTTAAGGGATTGCAGTAAACACCATGGGGGAAAAGTCAAGGAGGAGAGCCATCACTTTTTGCTGCACATTTGGAGATGTTGTGTGTCAGGTGGCCTTTTGAAACATCTGTGCATAAATGGAAGCACACAGTGTAAGTCTGTTGTGCAAAGGGTCAACAGTAATTTACTTGAGCAAGGACTGCATTCTCATGACACTGACGTTCTCATGAACCCTCTGGCATTGACTGGATGGTAACACAGCGGGACTGGTAAAGCAGTTGGGGCGGGGGGGGGGGGGGGGGGGGGGGGGGGCGGGGGGGGGGGCTAGGGGGAGGTAAGGTCTTGGTAAGTTCTTCTTTCCTTTTCTTTTTGGTCAGGTTTTCTGAACCTTACATGGATTTAATTTTTAATTCATTTAGGATTTCCCCTCTCCTTTTCTTTTATCCCTTAAAACCCAGTATCCGACAATTTTCTAGTCTCTTGGTCTTAAAGGTCTGTCTACCTTTCTGGTAAATCTTTTAAGACGCAGGATGGGTTCAGGATTTATTCTGTGGAGATCTGTTAAGAGAGTTTTCTCTCTGCTAACCCCCTGGTGTGTGCGCTTCTTCCCCCCTGCTTTGGTTTCTGTAGCTTTTTCCACTTCGACTTTCAAGTGACACAATGCAAAGAGGAGGAGATTGAAATGGATGGAGAGTTCTGAAGACTGGAAAATTGTGTGGATGCCCCAACATAGGAGGTTGCTTTTCCCTTTGCTCATCTAATTGTGCGGGCCACAGAGCACTACAGAGCACTACAGAGCACTACTGAGGCAGAAAATTGAGAGGCATCTTTTGTCGACAGAAACAAGCAAGTGCATATTTTAAGCCATACTGACACTCCGGGAAGCCCTGGTGGCATGGTGGTTACATGCTGGGCTGTAACCAGAAGGTGAACAGTTCAAAACCACGAGCTGCTCGGAGGGAGAAAGACAAGGTTTTCTACTCCCACAAAGAGTTATAGTCTCAGAAACCCCCAGGGCCAGTCCTGCCTTGCCCTAGAGAGTCACCAACAGTCAGGATTGACTTCAAGACAGTGAGTTTGGTTTTTGAATTAATGACACTCAGATAAAACAAAAGCAAGTGGGCTGTGGTAGTTACATAATCTGTTATCAACTTGAGACTTATGAGTGAAGGGGTGGAGTTTAGCCTGTCAATCAGGTCACAGCTCCATGATGACCTCATTTGGAGGTGCTAAGGAGAGAAAGACTTTGCTGGAGGTAGAAACAAGCTTACTCCCTGGAGACATTCCTGAGACAAGGGACATCGAGCTAAGCTGATGGAGCCAGAGCCCTGGAGCTGTAGGAGCCACGTGGAGACCCTGCCACCACTGAGATGCTTCTATTGCCACTGGATCCACAAGACTTCCTACCCACTGAACTGTAATCTTCCTACATTCAGCATTATTGCATGACTGCATGAGTCCAAAGAGGAATTTGTGGACTAGTACTAGACATATGGATTAATATTGGCCTTATGGGCTCGATCAGGATTGGACTGGGATGTTTCTTAATGTACATTACTCTTATATGAAGCTCTTTCCTATCCACATATGAGTGTCTCTGGATTTGTTTCTCTAATCTACTCAGACTAATGCAGGCCTCAAATAGAAGATTCAGGAAAACCGATGTACATGCAAGCAGCCGTTCAGAAATGGTTTCGTTATTTTTAACTGAAAGTCTGATTCCTTCTCATTTATTTCCTAGTTTATGGATTTCCACCTGAGGTCGATCCTGCTGTTTTCAGAGAGAGAATTTTGGCTTTCTCTTTGACTCTCTATTTGACTTATTCCCCCTCAGCCAGCAGCGGGATGCTTTCTCCATCCAAGGAGGAGGAGGAGGAGGCTGTGGCTGGGAAGAGGTCAGGGAGAGGGAGGGGGAGGAGCCCTGGGGGGAGTCAGCGATGGAGCTCAGCAGGGGCTTAGACGGTCAAAGCTGCTCTTTCCTTTTGGAGGAGAAAAAAGGGGAGCTGCGGGTTGAAGTCTTCTTAGAGACTCTTCGAACGCCCCGCAATAGCAACCGAACCACGTTGTGCAACTGCTGTGCTCATCTTAGTGGACACAATTAGAAAGGAATACTTCTTAAACGGCCGTTATCTCTCTTTCAGATGAAATGCAATCCTATTCTTACTCCCACATACTCAGGGACTTTTAAACAGAATATCCAATATGCCTGTGAACATCTCAGGCACAGCCAGCGCTGTCAGTGAGGGGAGGCTCCAGGGTTGCTGTGATACTGAACAGCAGTATCTCTGTGCTCTTCCAAACGAAGCTGGACCAGGAAGAAGGGCCTGGCCACCTACTTCTCAAAATAGGCCAGTGGAAACCACCCCTGTCAATGGTTACCCGTGGACGTGGTCTTCAGGCATCCACGGCGGGGAGGGCCTTTCACCTTTTTTCTTAGACCCTTCAGAGTCTTGGACCATTTTATAAAACTCCTATACTATTTGTACTTCCTGGCACTTCAACTGCTAAGCTTTGGAGTTGATAGGATTTTTAAAAAGTGAGCTATTTAGCTGAGCAGCATAAAGAGGAAGAAAAGGAAAATGTAAAAGGAATTTCTTCCTCTAGAGTGCCCTTTCCCAAGACCTCAATGCCAGACTTGGGCCTGCAAGCAGAGAGATGTACAAGATGACGAGACAGTTTACCACCAGGGACATGTGGATTTTAACGTAGGGGCTCTGGTAGCAATGTGGTGGCACGTTGGGCTGAGATCCCAAAGGTCTGCAGTTCGAAGCCACCACTCGTTTGCAGGAGGAAGATGGGGCTTTCTGGTCTTGCTACATACAGGGTAGGAAATTCACGGGTCAGTCCTACCCTGTCCTACAGGTCACGATGAGTTAGCTTTGACTTGACAGCAGTGAGTGAGAGACTGCTGAAAATCTGCAAACGTAGATGCATTTTATTGGATTTCTTTCCCACTGATTCCTTATCTGTTTTTGATCAGCTACCCCAAAAGTTTCTGCAGCCTACACTCCCATTCAAGGCAACGCTGTGTGTTTTAAAATAGAACGGTGCATCAAGGGAGTTTCCGTGTCTAACGCAGTTCACCAACGCACCTCTGGGTAGACTTGAATCTCCAGGTTTTCTCTCATTTATGGCCTCCACAGTGACATTAGGATTTTTCTGACATTGAGTTGAACCCAGCTCAAAGTGAACTAGTCTTTAGGGTTTCTGAGACTGTAAATCTTTACAGGAGCAGACAGTCTCACCTTTCTCCCCCCAGGGTGGCTAAGGCATTTGAACCACTGACTTCTCAGTGAGAAGCCACAGTGTGAAATCGCTGTGCAGCTAACCTCAAGGTCTTTGCTTTGAGACCGCTGCTCTTTGGATTAAAGGTGTATGGTCATTGAAATCCACTGGGGCAGCTCTACTCTGCCTTATAGGCTTGCTGTGAGGGAGAATCAGCTTTAGGGCAATGAGTCTGGAGACCAGAGACCCCAAATCAAGGCATTGGCTAGTGTGTGCTCTTGGGGGGTGAGGAAAGGATTCATCTTTTAGTCTTCTAGCATTTTGTCATCCCTACTTGTGACAGCATACCTCTAATCTCTACCACTGTCTTTACATGGCTTTTTTTTTTTTTTACCTTTGTGTCCGTCTGGATCAGTATCTCTTCTCTTCTCATATGGACACCAGTCCTATTGGATTAGAGCCCACCCTACTCCAGTATGGTCTAATATTAACTGATTACATCTGTGAATACAGCCACATCCCAAGTACCAGGGGAGAGGACTTCAATTTCTCTATCTGAAAGGCACCAGGATACCCTCTTCTCTAGATTCCCATGAATTTGTTCTTATCCAGTTTCCTCCAGCTTCTACTCTCATTCATTCTCGTCCTCTTTGGTATGTTTTTCTGTCGATCCCTCAGTACAGTTCAGTCAGTTCAAACTCTGTCCCGTGGGACAGAGAAGAACTGTCCCTGATTCTGAGGTTGTAGATCTCTATGGGAACAGAACACCCCATCTTTCTCCAACAGAGCAACTGGTGGGTTTGAACTACGAATCTTGGGATAAGCAGGTCAGCACAGAACCCACTAGGCCACCTTCAATTCCTTTTCTTCTGCTAGTCGATTCCTCATATCAGCACTTCAAGCATTGCTTTTGTGAAGTTTATATTTGGAGGTCACCAAAGTACTTCACAGATACTGAAATGCTGATGGTTACAGAGGATACCTCAAGAGCTAACATTGCTTCTCCCCTGCACGGATGAGTCCCATTTAGAAATGCAGAACATCAGCGGGTCCTGCTGGCAGCTGGGGCATCACCCTGGCACATTGTTTTTAGTACTCTCAGTTTTGCACTATTTTTTCCCTCTAAGAGAGCAGGTTGTGTGAACAGAGGCCCGGTGGCGTAGCGGTTGAGTGCAGGACTGCGGTCCATTGACTTGGTGGTTCAAATCCAGCAGCAGTTCTGCAGGAGCAAGGCTGGGCCTCCCACTCCCATCAGAGGGCAGAGATGCCCCCTTCCCCCCAAAAAAGAGAGCAGGTTGTGTAATGAATTTCCCAGACAGAATCCTTATTCTTCCTCTCCGTTTCTTTTTCTTTGAGTAGCATCATCATCATTATAAACATCATCATCTTATCATCATCATCATCATCATCATCATCATAAACATCATCATCATCACCACCCAGAGAACAAAAAGGAGAGAACACAGACACCCTGGAGAGTAGCCAAATGACTACACTATGGGTCAGAGGATAAATGTTTAAGAAAAACAAATCATTTGGTGTGCTCAAGTCTAAAAGAATGGCAGGAAAACAAGAATACAGTGATTTATAAATAACTATGGAGTCCTCAGAAGAAAGGGGGAAATTATGCTAGATGTGGCCAGAGAGATTAAGACAATATAATAATGAAATAAGGGAAAAATACAGTGTGTGTACAAACTATGTTGGGAAATAAACTATTCAAAGGAAAGAAAGGGGGGTGGGGAACAGAAAGAAATTAAACTCTGAATTTTTACAGCTTCCTGAACCAACTGCCATGTGTCGGTTCTGACTGATAGCGAGCCAATAGAGTGCTTTTCAGGCTGTCAATCTTTACAGGAGCCACTAGGCTCATGTTTCACCAGCAAAGCAACTGGTGAGTTTGAACCACTGACCTTGTGGTTAGCGGCCCTATGTTTATCTCCCAGAGCTCCTTGTAAGTAGTAGAATGGGGATGTAATCCAGCTCGGATAATCTTGACTTCTATGTTCTTCTGTTACACCATACACCCTCTAAGAAAAGGAATATAAATATGAATCCCTTTTCAGTTTATCATTTTTCCACAGATACGCATTTAAAAAGTTTGACTGAACTATAATTAAGACAGCATAATAGTTCACCATTCAAAGGCTCCATGTAAAAGGCTTAGGATATTTACAGAGTTGTGTGAGATGATCATGCCAATAGTTTACGCTGGAGCCCTTTCCCCCTTGTCCTCTCACAAGCAAATTGGAGGCCACCAGCTGTCATTCTCCGCCACTCTCACCCCCCAGTCCTTGGCCGGCAGGATCTTCGGCCTCCATGAATTTGCCGACGGCGTGGTTCAGTTATACCCAAGCTTGATTCAAGCCATGGTGTTTTCAACCGCCCCTCCTGCAGGTGAAAGTCGAACCTTGAAGAAAGAAGACCGCGGAGGAATCGATGCATTTGAACTGTGGTGCTGGAGAAGAATGTTGAAAGCACCAGGCTTCAACTAAAAGACTAACTCATCTGTCTTGGAAGAAGTAGGGCCAGAGCGCATCTGAGAGTCAGGGCAACAAGACCATGTCTTACATCCTTTGAACATGCTGTCAGGAGAGACCAGTCCTTGGAGAAGGACATCATGGTCAGGAAGTTGGAGGAGTGGTGGGAAAAAGAGTAAGGTCCTCAACAAGATGCAGTGACCTGGGGGCTGCATCCGTGGGCTTAACACCGGAACAGTGGTGAGGGTGGCACAGGGCAGGCAGTGTTTCATTCTGGTGTGCTTCCTAGGGGAGCGATGTGTTAGAAGGGGCTCAGTGGCACACAACAACAACAACAACAACAACAACATGGATTTGCCCATTCATATTTTATGTCCATGAACATTTCACATAAGTAGAACCATCATATGTGACTGTCGGCTTCTGACTCCTTTCATGTAATATCATGTTTTCAAGGCACACTCATGTTGTCGCACATACCAGTACTTCACTTTTGAACACTTTTATTGGCCTATCATTCACAAGGCATACAATTTAATAATTCAGTCAGACCAAGAGCAGTGATACAATCGTCACTATCATCAATTTTAGAGCATTTTCTTCTTTCTTGTACTCATTGTTATTAGTTACACACTTCCCCCCAACCTCCCCTGTCATAGTGCCAAGAAACCATCCAGTTACTAAGCACTTCATGTAATAATTTAATAATTCATTCATTTAATAATTCTGTTAACAAGCATTTCATCTCTTTTAAATGGCTGAATAATATACCATTACATGGATATACCACAGTTTGCCTATCCATTCATCAATGGATGGACATTTGGATCATTTCCATTTTTTTGACTGTGATAAATATTGCTTCTCTGAACACCCATGATCATGTCTCTGTATGAAAGACAGGTATTTAAAAATAAATAATTATTCTCAAAAGTGTTTTGTAATGGCTCGTTCCATAGATTAGTCCCAGGAAACACTTTGCACAATAAATGAGTTCTGTAGCCACATTTTGGATAATGCTTTCTAACACAGCTCCCTACCTTCTCTGAGCCATAGACAGGACACAATGACAGGCTACAGGCACAAGGGAAACTTAATTTGAGGAACCTGCCTAACTTTCTTGCCCAGGATTCCCCCACTTCTCTGGCGCTGTAGCCTCCTTCATAGAACTCTTAGAACCATTGGCTACAACCACAGTGCAGCATCCTTTGGGAATTGCTTCCCTGGATGTTTGGCAGAGAAAGCCTTTCTGCAGTGCAGTGAAATACTTGGAATTCCTTCTCCGATACTCACTTCCCTTCATCAGCTCCAACATCCTTGCATCTGACAAGCAAACCACCCTGATAACCAACCGTAATGCCTATTCGTATTTTAAGTTGGGGGAAATGGGTTAAATTTTTTTTCTCTTAAAATATGGCCTTTTAAAATAAAAATTGTCTCCAGTTCTGACAGGATTGCCAGCTGTCCCAGCAGAGCTCAATGCCAGTGACCAGAGATGCCAGGGATAAAGATCCTGTGATTCTGTGGGTCATGCCTTCTTCCTCTCTGGGTTTCTGTAGAGCAGCGGTTCTCAACTTGGGGTCGCCCGATTCATAACAGCAGTAAAATTACAGTGATGAAGTAACAATGAAAATAAGGTATGGTTGGGAGTTACCACCACAAGAGGAACTGTATGAAAGTGTTGTGGCCTTAGGAAGTTTGTAAATCACTGCTTTAGAAGGTTTGGCTCACAGTGGGCACACAGGAGTCCTTGGGTGGTGTAAGTAACAAATGTGCTTGATGCTAACCCAAAGGTTAGAGGTTTAAGTCTACCCTGAGGCCCCACTGAAGAAAGTCCTGGTAATCTATGTCTGAAGAGTTAGCCCTTGAAAACCCAGTCGCACACGATTCCGCTCTAACACACTTACACTGTGAGTTGGACTTTCACTCCGCGGCAGCAGGCTTTGTTTCATTTTAGGCCCGGAAATCTGTGATTAATGGATTGTAGAATGATGCTACAGTGTCCCTTCTAGAAGGCACTGGGACTTGCTGCTTTATGGATGTGAGATGTGAGCCTGGGAAGGGGTAAATGATATGCCGGATGTCACACAGCTCACAGCTGTAATACGAAGAGGTAGCCCAGAGCTTCGATCTTCTAATGCTATTCATTTCGACCTGCATAATTTAGAAACAAATTTTGAAATCTAAATTTTAAATAAACGTTTAAAACTGCTTACTTTTTCTTTTCTTCTTCTTCTTCTTCTTCTTCTTCTTCTACAAAAATAGCCTTAAGCTAGGCTAAAGTGAACTTAGTCAAGAAATTAGAGTCAGAGTTTAATGGCTTGAAGTAGACAGGCAGCCATCTAGCAAGGAAGCAACAAGCCGACTTGGAACAAGCACACCAGCCTATGTGATTGTGAGGTGTTGATGGAACCATGTAGCAGGCATCAGAATACCCCAAACAAATACGCAAACAAACAAACAAACCATATTGCTGAGAATGAAGGGGGTTGGAGTAGAGACCCCAAACCCATTTGTGAACAATTGGACATCGCCTCACAGAAGGCTCTCAAGGAAGGGATGAATCAACCAGCACTCAGTATAGCACCGATGAAACATGCAATGTTCTTCTGGTTCCTTGGGGCTTCCTCACCCTCCACTATCATGACCCCAGTGCTGCCTTTCAGTGTGGGTCAGACCAGAGCATATGCACAGGTATAGATAAGAGATATGAGCTCACAACAGAATTCAGGAACAGTATTGGGAGTAGTGATATCAGGAGGGTAGGAGGAAGGTGGGGAGTGGAGGGGAGGAAGGGGAAGCCAATCGCAATGATTGAAACCTAACACACACACACACACACACACACACACACACCTGGGGATGAACAAGAGCAACTTTGGGGGAAGGAAGACAGTGGTCAGTGTAAGATATGAAAAGAATAATTTATAATTTATCTAGGGGACACGAGGGTGGAGGGGTTGAAGGGAGGGAAAAAAAGAGGAGCTGATACCAAGGGCTCAATAGAAAGTATATGTTTACAAAATAATAATGGCAACATATGTGCAAATATGCCTGATACACTTGATGTATGGATTGCTATAAGAGCTGTACAATAAAATGCTCTTTAACAACTTTTTAAAATACTATAGTCTGTTAAATGTGTAATAACATTCTGAGAAAGCTTGTTTAAGACAGGAATTGAGCCCAGAGAGCACTTGCTGGATGCTGGGTTATCATAGGACTTCAATTTGTAAAAGATGCCAGAGCTGCCAAGAGTACCGAAGCGAGATGTGCCTTCAGAAAAAGAGAAAGAAAAGAGAAATCAGAGGCAGTTTTGCCTTTCCCTGAATGGAGGACTCCAGGGAAGATCGTGGGCACTCAACCCCATTGCAGGGGGAATCTGCCAGAGGCCGAGCAGGGAACTGTCAGAAGAAATGGGAGGGCCAAGTCTGCAGAAGGAAACCGTGCTCAGCACGTCGAGTTTTCATGCGCGGCCATCCGTTTTTCAGCACTGCTCATGTAAACGCCAACTTTTGGAGTGACAGAGCTGTCAAACAGACATCTGTCTAAATATAGACCGCATTGAATAGATGTGAACAGATGAACATCCTGCCTCCCCCCTGGTGCCTGTGCCGGGTCACTCAGCTTTGCTGTCGCGTGTGAACCGAGTGGTCGGCCTCGCAGGGAAAGGTTCCAGCAGGGCGGCGCGTGGCTGCTAAGGGCCAGGTCAGGGCGCGGACCTCCCTGGGTGAGCGAGCCGCGGCAGCCTGCTTCCCAAAGCCATAGCAACAGCTCGACCCTGTCCTCTGGCTATGGGTTGCAATCACTCTGCCCTGAGCGGCTTTGCTTATTTGTTTTTATAACTTGTTGACCAACGTCCAAAAAGCTCCTCTCAACAATGGCTTGGTTTCAAATCTTATAGGATGGGGAAACGGGAGAGTCCGTGCAGCCTCACAGCAAAACTGATTTGACTTTTGTTTGCCGTTGTTCTCGTTTGAATTTTTATATTCCTGGATCTAGAATTTCAAGCCCGGTGGGTTTTATAGACTGTTCTAGTGCATTTCCATGAGTAGTTACGAGGATGCCAAACAGCTTGGTGGGGCACTTTCGTGGGTCCCCTTTTTATCCACTTACTTAAATGAGAGCACATGCTCCTGGTTTGTTTTCTATCCGCTGCCCTGCTGCGCGGGTTAAAGATCTCTTCCCAAACACGTGCTTCGATATGAACACACTGTACCACTACTACCAGCACCAGTAGGACAATGCTGTACTTCCATCTCAAGTTTTAATTTGTATCGTAACAATACTAAGTATTCTCCCTATCATCTAGACAGTATTGACCTCTATGTTCAGTGTGAAGATTGGCTGAATACAACTGAGTAACTAGAAGGTCCCTTTCTGAGAACCTATCTACCATTGTTTTGGAGAAACCTGCCAGCATGGAGACTGGTTAGGTGCTGGACCAGAGGCCAGGGCTTTCCCTGGTAGAGACAAACATGATTCCCCTTCCACCTCCATCCGTGATCCCAGTCATGCTCCCTCCCATGAAGGGATTGCGTCCTCACTGGTAGAAAGTCTGGCTTTTGAAGGGAACCCTGGTGGCGAAGTGAGTTATGTGGTTGACTACTGTACTAGTCTGGGCTGACTAGGGAAACAAACTCGTAGATATACTCATCTGTGTATAAGAAAGAGTTTTATATCCAAGAGCAATTGAATATTGAGAAAACATTCCAATCCAGTCCAGATCATATCCATAAATCTAATATTAGCCCATAGGTCCGATATCAATCTAGAAAATCCTCTTCAGACTCACAAAGCACATACAACAGTGCTGCATGCAGGAAGATCACAGGCCAGTGGGTGGAAAGTCTTGTGGATCCAGTGGCGTTGTAAGCATCCCAGTGCTGGCATGGGTCTCCATATGGCTCCTTCAGGTCCAGGTCCCTAGTGTAGCTCCATGTGTCTTGGCAACAGGAATGTCTCCGCAGGGAGTGAGCCAATGTCCTGCCTTCAGGGAACTATTTACCTCTGTCACCCCTCCAGTCGAGGTCATCAAGCAGCAACCTGATTGACTGGTTAGACTCCACCCCTCCATGAGCTGACACCAGATTCTGTAACTACCACAACTACTAACTGACGGACAGCAGCCTGAAACTACCAGCTACTCCACAGGAAAAATATGAGGCTTCTACTGTAAGTATTTGCAGCCTTGGACATCCAAAGGGGTAGTTTTACCTTGTCTCATCAGGTTGCTAGATTCATGCTTTGCATAATCAACATCCATTTTAATTGATGTATGCAACTGTTCCTTCTCATTTTGAGGCATGCCCCATGGGCAACTGAGGGCCCTGAAGGCTTTACTCCATCTGCATCCTTATGGTGGACGTGACTTTGAGAAGGCAGCTCTTCAACAGTCATGTTTTGGGTGCCTTCTGACCTGAGGGACTCATCTTCTGGCACTATCTCTGTCACTATGTTCTGTTGCTATTCTTTAGGATCCCAGTAACTGATTATGTGTTGATGTTATCCATAGGGTTTTCAATAGCTACTTCCTCTGAAATACACAGCCTAGTTCTTCTTCGTAGTCTGTTAATTCTGCTGAAACCTGTCCACCTTGAGTGAGTGACTCCGCTGGTATTTGAATACACCTGACATAGCTTCCAGCATCACAGCCACACACAGGCCACCGTGGTACCACAAACTGAAACCAGGAAAACCGGAAGCCTTTAAAAATGAAGTGGAAGCAAGCTGCCAAAGTTTCAGGCCAGATTTAGAAGAGGAGGTGGGACAAGGGATATCCTTGCTGACATCAGGTGGATCTTGGCTCAAGGAAGAGAATACCGGAAAGATGCTTACTTGTGTTTCATTGGCTATGCAAAGTCATCCAATTGCGTGGCTCATAATAATTATGGAGAGCCTAGAAGAGCAGAAATTTCAGAAGATTTCACTGTGCACGTGCAGAACCTGCACATGGATGAAGAGGCAGTTGTGAAGGAGAAGAAGGGACTCAGGGAGGATGTGTGTTGGGGTTGTATCTTCCCACCATACTTATTCAATCTGTATGTTGAGCAAATAATCAGAGAGCCTGGGTTCTATGGGGAGAATGCCCTACCGGCTTAGAGGAATGCTTGCTGGTAACTTGTGACATGCAGATGACACAACCTTGCTTGTTGAGAGTGAAGAGGACTTGAAACAGTTGCTGATGAAGACCAAGGATGGCAGCCTTCAGTGTGGATGACAGATGAATGCAAAGACAATCAAAATCCTAACAATAGGTAACCTCATGATAAACAGAGAGAAGATTGAAGCGATCCAGGGTTTATTCCTAATTGGATCCACAATCAATGCTCAGGGAAATTAAAGTTAAGAGGTCAAACCACACATGCGACCAATCTGCTGCACAAGGCCTCTCTGAATGATTGAAAGGCAAGGATATAACTGAGAATTAAGGTGCGCCTGACCCAAACTATGGTATTTTCAATTGCCTCATATGCATGTGAAAGTTGGACATCCACAAAGGAAGACCGAAAAAGAGTTGACGCATTTGAATTATGGTGCTGGCAAAGAATATTGAAATTGGACTGCTAAAAGGATAAGCAGGTCTGTCTTGGAAGAAGTACAGCCAGAATGCTCCTCAGAGGTAAGGATGGGGAGACTTCAGCTCACTTACTTTGGACGTGTTGCCAGGAGTGGACAGTCCCTTGAGAGGAACATCATACTGGAGAGGTAATGAAAAAGTGGATGGCCTTCAATGAAATGGATTGGCACAGTGGCTGTACAATGGGCTTGAGCAGAAGAGTAATTGTGTGCATGGTACTGGACCAGGAAGTGTGTAGTGCTGTGGTACATAGAATCACTACGAGTCTGAACCAACTCTATGACACTTAACAACAACATAGCTTTGCTGGGATTCTTGGTGTCGTCGTGGGTACTCATTGGGCTGCTATGCACAAAGTCACCAGTTTGGAGCAACCAGCAAGTCAGGGGGAGGAAGACTAAGTTTTCTGCATTGTAAAGAGTCAGAGTCTTGGAAACTTACAGGGGTAGTTCTACCCTGTCCTATAGGGTCACTGTGGTAGCTACATAATTTCATGTCAACTTGATAAAACGAATCGTAGGGGTGGAGTTTAGCCTGTCAATCAGGTCACAAGGTAACACCCACCTGGAGGATTCTGAGAACGTCCTCTTTTTCTCACTCTCTGTCTGCTTCACATTTCCAGTGACAAGCCACATGGAGCCACGCTGATGGCAACCAGAGCCCCAGAGATGCTTCCACCACCACTGGACCCACAAGAGTTCACCACTGGCCTGTGGTCTTCCTGCATTCGGCATCGTTGCATGTGCTGCGTGAGTCTGCAGAGGAATTTTCAGACTGCTATTGGACACATGGGCTAATTTCAGACTTAAGGATTTCATCTGAACTGGGCTGGGATGTTTTCTTACTATGCAATTACTCTTTGATATAAATCTTTCTCTTATACATACATGAGTAATTCTGGATTTGTTTCTCTGGTCGACATAGGCTAACACAGTCATATTGAGATGAAATAGATTCAATATCAGTGAGATTGTTTTTCTGTTTATTTTTCATGAGTAGCTTGGAGTAGAAATCAACTTAAAAGGCAGTGAGTTTGGCATGGAGTTTTTTGGGCATGAATCTCTGGAGTCCCTATATTGAGCATCCCTATATTATTGCCACACTAGTCATCCTTCCCACAGCACTCTGCTTCTCTTCTGACTTTAATAATTCATTACAATGGCTACATAGAACTCACAGACAATATTCATGACTGTGGGGGGGGGGGCTACTATAGAAGCTAACAGGTTATCACAAGCCAGAATAAGAAAGCATTAAGGATATAGTCTTTTGTTCAAAACGGCACTTCTCGAGCAGCAGTCATGTGGAATCGTGGCTTCTATCTTGTTCCATGCACTAGGAAACCCACCATCCTGTCTCGTGGTCTCTGTGCTGCTGTGCTGCTCTGTTTCAAGATCTCGGTGCTGCTGCTTTTGCTGCCTCTACTGTCTGCACCACTTTAGATTACTCTCCTGGTGATTCTTATTTCTTAAAGGGATTTTCTCTGCTTCTGAGATAACTCTTTCAGCGCCTACAGGAACTGCAAAACTAACCAATCCCCTCGAACATTGTTTTATACAATGCATTTCCATGGTCTCATCCAATTATTTTGTGGGAATTAACATGGACAGATATAAGTAAGTAATTTCTTACTTATAGGAGAATAATTAAGACTTAATAATAATTAAGATAAATAATTAAGACTAATAATTGAAGGACATTAAAATCATTGACAAGAATTGCACAATTGTAGAAGATACTCTTGGTGGACATATGAAAACTATCTGACTATATTCTTAGTTTTACCATAGAATTCTCCAAAAATTCAACATTTGCCTGATGTGTATATTGAACTTTAGAGATTCAATCAAGTACACTGCAGAGTAACAGAGTAAGGGAAGGGTGTGGATTTTGGGTAGTTATAGACCTGAATGTGCATGTTATTTGTGTAACATTGGCAAGTTTTATAAGCTGATGTACAATGGAGATGTAAAATGGAGAAATGTGTGCCAACTTCACAGCGCTTTTCTAAAGATTAAATGAAACAAAGAGCACATCACACCATGGAGCTAGCTGTGGACCTGTGTCTCTGCTCTATGTATCACCTTGCAGAGTAGGTTTTGAAACTTGATAAATGATCATTCCTTTCCCATTTTATAAATCCTCATGGAGACTCTTTGAAACAAAGTATTGTTTGTCCTAACAGGACACCTTATTGTTCAACCAAGGGAAGGTGGCCTTGGGACTGATTGGATACAATACACTGTTTCCCCCATCTTTGGCATCTAATTCATTTTTGTCTCTCTTTACTAACAGGATACATTTTCTACCAGTGATTCTTATTGAAGATTCAACCAGAAATGGACAATTTTAGCACATGTTAAAAACTCAAATGTTAACTTAATCCGAGTATTCAAAAGAGAGACCACTATGGATATATTCCTTATAAAGTCTGGTGATTGTGCAATTCTGTCCTCTTTTTCAATTTAATCAGAAACAAGTGAGTCAAGGGATGATAATGTCAGAGAACTCCTGTCTGTTCAGTCCTGTCTTTTAATGGTGGGAGAAGCTGAACTGACTGGCAGGGGCAGAGCCCAAGCCTCTGACTCCTAGTCAAGCACTGAGTTTTACAGCTTCTGAGTCTCCAAGAGGCTGGGCCTCGTACTTAGCCCTCTCTTTTCTTTCCTCCTTCCAGAAACTTGTTATCCAAGGAAGGATAGATGCAGTGAAACCTTTTCAAGTTGTATTCCATGAAAAAGTTGTTCATGAAAATGTGTGTGCTTTCAGACTTTGACCCTCAAAACAACCTCTTGTGGTGTTCCCCGGAGAATGCAGAGGCTTCATTATAAAGATCAGTTCATCTCACATAACAGGAGGCTTCTAATTCTTAAAGACCCTTGGGGCAGGGGTGGGGACAGGTCTTCGTTTTGGTTTTCTAATCCTGTGCCTTAGCTTAATCTGATAAATGATCTCAGCTCCTTTGGGAAGCGAGCAGGTTGTACATCTAAAAGAAATGAAACCACCGTGGCCACTGTGAGCCTGGTTTTAGGGCTTCTGCCCAAACCAGGAACCTGCCACCTGTTTCTCTCCTGCTCTGCCTCCCCACTCTCTGCCCCTCACTGTGAAGGCTTCTGTTCTGAGGTCGGGTTCCAGCTGAGACTGTGACTGCATCATGGGGACTCCTGGGAAGGCACCAGGGAGAAACACTGTCCCAACACGTGGCTTTCTCTAAAGACATGGGATGTGACAGTTTGGGCCTTGTGATAATTAGACATATACCTTTTAACCAATTTAATCAGAGATCCCAACTTTTGTTTTCTATGAACAGAAGTTCGAGAAAAAAAACTACCCAGTAGTAATGAATTGTCCTCTAAACATATTCCTGGCACTGAAGCACCGCCCCCGCCCCCCCCCCCCCCCCCCCCCCCCCCCCCCCCCCCGCCCCAGCCAATCACTCAAATCAGAAACTTGGTGGTAGTTCTGAACTTAGTCCCTCATTTTTGTGTGTGTCCCCAGATAATCATGTGACCAGTCACCTGACTTTTATCATTAGAACCAGAGGTTTTTAGCCTGGATGCATGTGAAAATCCCATCACCTGTGTTTTTTGAGCCCTTTGTTGCTTGGAGTGATACTATTTCTCTCTCTTTGACACCAATTTGACTTTCTGGTGGCATACTCTGAATTTCCCCTCTCCATCATATGAACATAATTTTTTTGGGGGGCATCACTGCCCTCTGGTGGTCGTGGGAACTACCCAGCCTTGCTCCTGGAGGGCTGCTGCTGGATTTGAACTGCCAAGCCCGTGGGCCACCATTCCGCACCTAACCACTATGCCACCGGGGCTCAGACCTGAACATAATTTCTTAACAACATAATGATAGTTGCTAGCTTTTATTAAAGGACTCACTGAGTGCCAACCACACACATTTTATTTGTTCTGCACAAACATTGAAGCAAGTGGTAGCCTTATCCCATTTTATAGCAAGGGAATTGAGGGTTCGAGAGGTTACATGAATTGCCCAGTCAGAAAGGCAGTATGTGATGGAAGGAGAATGAATATAAATGTTTTCTATCTATCCTCTTAACCATTCAAATGTCTTACCTCCTATTTAGATTAGGATATCAGAATGAACACAGAAGTTTATATTCTCTTCTTTTGAAGACTGTGCTAAAATAGTTGAAAGGATCAAAGAGGCTTAGGCTCAAAAGTATAAGCGTGAGGGAGAACATATTGGCAGATGATATATTTCAATCATATTTTGAGACCAAACAGGGATGAAGGAGGGTTACCTGCGATAGCTGGGATTACATAACCTAAAGGACAAAAACAGTGAAGGGGATGTCGATTAACTCTGTAGTTTCCTAGAGAATTTCAGGACTCAAGGACTTTCGAACAACAAAGAGTGGGGGAAACTGGGAACATATTGAAGACTCTGTGAGGAATTGTCTACCCATTTCCCTCGTGTACTCACAGGGCAGGAGGCAGATAAGTATTCTCTAGAGGAAGAGAAGAAGCAAAGACACTAGGATTTGGAAACAATACACACAGCAAAGATCAGGACTTAAACAGAAAGGAACTAATTGAAAAAAAATCTGCATATAGTGCTGTAGGACTACTTAACACCATGCCTTCAGTTGGCTCCTAGAATTCAGGCCCTTTCGTGACGGGAAATAAGTAGATTCTTTTCTAAAAAGTCTGGGCAATTGCTGAGATAATCTCATCCTTATTAGGACTTTGGAATTCTCCAGGGAAGGGATCATTTCTTAAGGCCTCAACACGGAAGAGAAAGACACTACACAAAGAAGCATAAAGAAATCAGAGGAAAGATGAGAAAATAAGAATGCAGGTATAAATGAAAGAAACCATGTTCCACTAGCTATCTAGAAAAATATGAGCAAGGAATTAGGTTAATGGAGCAAGAGCAAATGCCGGGCAAAAAGAAGATAATACTGGGCAAAAGGAATGGTCTAAGAGAAAAAAATCTGTTAAAACTCAAAAATAGATAGTTATAACGAAAGGTTCAATAGACATATGGAAAGATTAAAAGCAAGAAAAACCTTGCAGAACATGAAAGACAAGAAGAAGAAATAGATGAAACATTTAAGAAATCCTATAGTCAGGCCTGTTAGCCAACACCACATCTGGCTAGCGTTAGTCTCTGAGATTAAAAGGAAGGTCAAGGAAGGAAAATATCACAAGTGCAACAAAACAAAAGTCAGAACTGAAGGATGTTAGTTTTTCATCAGGTTTTCAACTCAAGGAATGAAAAAAAAGACCAACATTGAGATGCATCATCAAGATGTTTCAAATAACTGAAAATAGGCAAAATATTTTGATAGCTTTTGTTTATTTGTTTGTTTATTTATTTATTTTTATATATTTTTTAGGGCATCACTGCTCTCCGGTGGTGGGAGTAGGAGGCCCAGCCCCACTGCTGGAATTGAACCTCCGTCCCAGTGGGCCGCAGTCCCGCGCACAACCACTACGCCACCGGGGCTCAGCCCGATTTTGTTTATTTGTTAAGAGGATAAAAAAGTACATACAAAAGATTGAGAAACAGAATGGATCAGGCTGTAAAAGCATGCAATAATAATATTACACACTACAGTTAGCAGAGCCATGCCTTCAAAACCCAGACAGAAAATTAAATTCAAATGGGATTCTATACCCAGCCGAACTATTAATCAAGTGTGATGTCAGCCTTAAAAGATTTTTGCATATGTAACAACTTCCATGTAATCTTTCTCAGGCAATTCTTAGAAAATAATTTTCAGCAAAGCAAAGTCATAAACTAGGAAACAAAAAGACACAGACTCTGGAAACAGCAGAACCTATCATCCAGGTGGGTAAGGAATAGAAGTTTCTTGGTGACAGTTGATCAGATCCAAAGAATTCAACACAGATTGGAGCAAGATAAAGGAAGATTCCAGGAATATGATTGTGAGTGCTGCCAATTATAAATTATAAAAGGGCAACAAGGGTTGTACACAAGAAAGCTCAGTCCTGGTTCCAGGAGCAGTGTGCATAGCAAGCGGAAGGTAGTGCCATCAAAACTGAATAGTGTTACCATTTAGCAACTGACAAAAATTAAGTTGGGCAGTTAAACACAGACATCTGATGCAATGGCTATATATTTGAAACATAGTGTTTTCTTATGTTTTAAATTTTAGTAGGGGAAAATCACAAAAACTCATGCAGGCTTTAAAGCAACTATTTGGTAAATAAACTTTGTAAAGGCACTCTCTTTTAATTTTGAAGAATAAAAATTTGGGGGTAGAAAATAGCAAAAAGAGGTATTATTTAAAGTTAACTGAATTAAAACAGGGAATTTTGAGAAAGCCACTTTTAGTAGCCAACAGAAACCTTACAAAGCAGAACGGCAATGTTGAGAGGCAGGGCATGCTCTTCTCAGGTTCTGTCCAGTCAGTTCTGACTCATAGGTCCCCTAGATACAACAGAACGAAACATTCCCAGCAAGCACAGGTGAGATGAATGTCTATCTCCGTGGCAGTCACAGAGTTTGAGAATAAAGAGTGTAGGGGTGGAGCCTAGCCTGTCAATCAGGAGATAGCCAATGAGCCCGCTGTGTGGGCATGGCCTTCTCCTGAAAATTCTGGGAAATCCAGTACTTCCTCCTTGGAGGCAGGAGACACTCTTTCTCAATTCCCTCCCTTGGAGACACTCGACTGACAAGGCTGGCTCCCTGTGAGCCATCCCTGAGGAGAAGCCACATGGACCTACCCTGATGCGGCCAGACACCTGGACCTAGAGAAACCATGTGGAGACTCCTGCCAGCGCTGAGATGCTGACACCACCACTGGATCCAAAAACTTTCTAGCCACTGGCCTGTGATCCTCCTGCATTTGGCATCATTGTACGTGTTTCATGAGTCTGAAGAGGACTTTATAGATTGATATCGGACATATGGGCTAATATCGGACTTATGACCTTGGATGGCACTGGGTTGGGGTGTCTTCTTAAAGTATAATTACCCTTTGTATAAAACCCTCTCTTAGATCGATATGTGTATTTATGAATTTGTTTCTCTTGTCTACCTGAACTAACACAATCTCTCAGAACAAGAGATTGATAGGTGATGTTTAATGTTGACTAAACGGTGAAATAGTAACATAAACATATTATTTAGGGATAGGGAGGAAACGACCAGAAGAATTTCAAAGAGGAAGTTGAAAAGGACTGCTTCAACTCTGGAACCACTATGGGTATTATTAAATTGAACACTTAAGTAAAGAGTGTCAGGTGGTGGGAGCTAGGTTTCATGTTGGTGGAGTGAGAGTTTACAGATAAGCAAAGATGTAGAATTTTTTCTGTCGATACTTAGTGCTGTTGAGAGTCCTGTGACATAGTGGTCATAATCGGGCTTCTAACCACAGGTCGGCAGTTTGAAACCACCAGTTGCTTCTTGGGAGAAAGATGAGACTTTCTGCCAGCATCAAGATTTACAACCTTGGAAACCATTAAAGGCCCTTAATGGTTGCTACAGTGTTGCTCTGAATCAGAGTGGACTGGGTGTTGTTAGTTTAGCTTTTGCTTTTGAACAGCTACATCAGGTTTCTGACATTGTAAATCTCCCCAGAAGGAGACAACCTCATTTTTCTCCTGAGAGATGAAGCAGTCTGGTGGCTTTGCACTGTTAGTGACCTTTGCTTTAGCAGACCCATGGTTACTCTAGCGCAGTGGTTCTCAAGCTTCCTAATGCAGTCACCCTTTAATATAGTTCCTCATGCTGTGGTGACCCCAAACCATAAAATTATTTTCATTGCTACTTCATAACTGTAATTTTGCTACTGTTATGAATCGTCGTGTAAATATATGATATGCAGGATGTATTTTCATTGTTACAAATGGAACATCATAATTAAAGCATAATGATTAATCACAAAACAATGTGCAATTATATATTGTGAAATATTTATGTGTTTTCCGATGGTCTTAGGTGACCCCTGTGAAAGGGTCACTTGATCCCCAGAGGGGTTGCGACCCACAGCTTGAGAACTGCTGATGTAGTGTTTCATGTGGCTAGTAAATTAGAATTAGAGGCATCAATCTCTAATAATTGGTTCTAATAATTAATTGCAAAAAAAGATGTAGAAGAGTCACAGATGAAGTGGTATGGGCGAATGCAATTGTATCCCTCCCTCCCAACTATGTGTTGAGACCCAAACCATCCTACCTGTGGGGTCTATTCTGTTTGGAAAGAATGTTTGAAATGTTATTTTAATTAACTCATACCTGCATGCTGTGGGTTCTAAATCAGATCACTTCTGAGCTATACAAATTGTAGATTGGCTACCCATATAGCTTACACATTGGGGAAAAGAGATGCCAAGAGAACCTGCAGGGCCAGGTTTAGAATGAGAGGATGGTGAGGTAGCCGTTGCAGGTTGGGCAGCAATTTGAACTCCTCAGCTGTTCTGTGGGACAAAGAAGAGGCTTTCCACTGCCATACAGATTTATTGTCTTGGAGGCCCACAAGGGCAGGTCTACTCTGCCCTATCAGGGTGCTATGAATAGGAATCAACTTGACGGCCGTGAGTGAGAATGGAATGAAAACTCCATAGTCAAAAATACTAAAGATTCTTGTCTCTGGATAGTTGCATAGGAATGTAGGAGTGAGGACTATGACGGGGTAGTATGGAAGGGTTACTTTCTATTACAAACCCTTCTGGATGATTGTGTTAATCCATTTTCAGGTACTGTTCTAATGAAAATGAAAAAGTGCCTAAAAACATAGAGTGCCTCTGACTTGTGCTCGTGCAGTTTTTTTTTTCCTTCTGGAATGCCTTCTCCTTGTCTCTATGCACTGACATCTTTCTCAAACCTTTAAGACCCGAGTCAAAACCAATGCCTCTGAGGAGACTGCACCTGGTCCCCAAAGCAAAATTAATCACTCCCATTACTTAGAGTTACCCTTGCATTTTGTATATGGAACAGCTGTAATTATGAACATATCGCAGGACATCCTAATTATTTGTCTAGGGCTTGTCTCCTCCTCCAGGAACTCCTTAAGGAGCTCCTTCAGACAGGAGCTATCTTACGTATCTTTATGTCCCCAGTGCCAGGCTAAGCTAGAGATGAAAGAGAAGCATTCAGTATTGAGTTCATGACTGGCACAATGAATTAATGAATCAAGAAGTGCATAAATTAATGGGAAGCAAAATTTACTGGAAGACCATTGGTTTACTTCCATTGTTGGGTTTTTTTTAAGAAGAAGAAGAAAGTAAAGGGAATTGTACTTGACTGTTCCTCATCAGTACAAATATTGTTATCAAGTCTTAGTATGAATACGAGATCAGATCAAGAAAATTACCATCTTGACACACATACTGGGAGGATAAGCTGGTGCCTAAACTTTGATCTTGTCTGCAGAAGAAAAAGGTGTCTGGGTTTAATAATGCCTAAACATAAACCCTAAAAAAAGAATACCCTAAGGAACTAAACAAATATACTCTTCTCAACTGTTAAGAGAATATATTATTGTGACTATCACAACACTAGAATAAATTACTTGTAACAAAGTAGTCTAAATGATATAAAGTATATGTTTAGACTATTTGCAGAGTTACATGTTACAGATAGTAGATGTTCTTGCGGAGTAGGCCTCAATGCATGACAACCCATACTCATGGGACTACATACTGCCTGGTCCTTTGCCGTTCCCAGGAGGAGTGGTTGATCTGACCACTGAGACACAGTAGGATTTTGTTGGCTATATTTTTGAGGTAGCTCGCCAGGCCTTTCTTCTAGGTCCATCTCAGTCTGGAAGGGCTGCTGCATCCCGTTCAGCCTCCTAGCCACACACAAACCTCCCGTGACAGAGGGATAGTGGCAAGGCATGGGGTGGGATACACCGGCTGGTAATTGAACCCAGATGTCCTAATGGAAGATGCGAACTCTACCACTGATGTAGAAAACGGTTGATGCCATCCATTTGTTTCCACCCCTCATGACCTTACGCACCACAGAACATCACACTGTCAGGTTCAGCACCATTCTCACCACTGTTCATATGCTCGAGCCCGCTGTTGCAGCCACCATGTCAGGACACCTCACCCAGGGCCTTCCTCTTTCTCTCTGCCCCTCTACTTTACCAAACATGATGTCCTTTTTGAGGGACTGGTCTCTCATGACATGTCCAAAAGACGTGGGATAAAGTCCTGCTCTCCTTGTCTCGGAGGACCCCTCTGGCCAATTGGTTTGTCCTTTGACCGGTCCACTGAACTTTCAATATTCCTCTGCAGCAAGACAGTTCAAACACATCCATTCTTCTCTGGTCTTTGTTATTTGATATTCAACTTTCACATACATGGGAGGCAACTGAAAGTACCATGGCTGGGGTCAGGCACCCCCGACCCCTCAAAGTAACATCCTTGAGGGATGTGGTATGGCGGTGAGAGACCACGTGCAGAAGTTTTATCTAATGCAATCCAGGAGCATTGACAGCGACTTCAACCTTTTCTCCATTTACGATGCTGTTTTTCAATACCTATTGGCTCACTCGTGAGGATTTTGGTCATCTTGACATTGAGCTGTCATCCATACTGAAGACTACAATCCTTGCTCTTCATCAGCAAGTGCTTCAAGTCCTAGGGTTGCATCGCCTGCACCTCACAAGTGGCTAACATCATTGTTAAGGCTATTAATAACCATATCCTACAAGATTGTCTATTTAAATAGCACTTACAGCTCCTGCTTGTCTTATCATATATTTCTGTAGCATCTGATTTCATATTTCTTGTAGCAAATAATTCCGGGTCTTTATTTTGGTTCATGATATTCCTGACATGTGATTCCTGCTTGCCTCACTATGGGCTCACCTTCAGTGTCTCCCTCTTAATCCCTGTGCTCAATCTTTTCTGTTCTTGGGAGACCCAGCTGCTCCCAGTCTTAGGAACCTTGAGGTTACTCCCTTTACCTGGCATGCCCTTCTCCTGCTCCCTGGATGACAGGCCTCTCCAGTCCATCACATCTCATTTCAAGTGTCACTTGCTTGAGGACTTCTTCTCCGATCACCCTATCTGAAATAGTACTCTGCCAAGAGACTCTGAAATCATCCCGTCTATATCCTGTCTCATGCATCACAGCTGCTCATTATTATGATGTGTTTTTTGCTTACTTTCAGGATTTCTGTCTTATTTGTTTTTCGCCCATCTCCATGGTAGAAAGCAAGCTCTGTATCTGATCCACTCAGAAGGCTGAGTGTTTCATGACTCTACTCTAAAACCGGAACCAAATCACACTCACGGTGATGGAGTCAGTTCTGACTCAGATCAAGAAAGGAGAGGAGGGAAGGGGAGGTATTTGGTTCAATATTCTCTCCTTGGTTCATTGAGTGACCTGGGCCTGGTAGAAGCAGTGTTTAAAGGACCCATCATCAGAGAGTTTGCTTTTCTTTTCTCTCTCTGGATAGTCACCAGTCTTTCTCTAAGCCCTAACAATGCCAAATTTTCAGACATCCCAATTCGAACACCTTTGCAGAAATGACCTGTGCAAAACGAAGATGATCTGAACGGTCCCTGACATGTCTGTCCCTAGGTGCTTGGCTCCACCTGAGAACAGTCTCTTGCTCGCTTCACTTGCTTTTCATTTGGGGTTCCTACTGTGCCGCATGGTCAGCCCACTCTGGTCTGCTTTGTGGGCAACATAGAGGACTTTGGAGCCTGCTCCTTTTAATAAGAGATCTACCTTCTGGACTGGGGCCCCAACAGGCCAGGATTCCCAGGTGGGAGGGAGCAGGTGCATCATTAAGCTTTTTAACCCTCACAGCTTTGTAACTCTTCCCTTGTCTGCGGAGAAGCCCTGGTGGTGCTGTCTCCTGAGTTGGAATCAACTCAAGTTGATTTGGGGCTTTGGGCCTTTGGGGTAGTGCTGTTGGGTAAGCACTGGACTGTTAACTTCAAAGTCAAACCCACTAGTCCAGCTGAAGGAGAAAGATGAGCCTGTTTGTTCCCATAAAAATGGACAAAGCCACTGAACACCCCCTCCCCCATATAAGTTTGCTATGCATTGGAATTGACTTAATGGCAGCTGGTTTATTTATTTTTTTTCAAGTGGTTACTGTCCTATGAGCTGCCTTAAGGAAAAGCAAAAAGCATCTGTAATGAACATGATAGATGTAATTTTGTGGTTCAGAAGATAGGAGCCCTGGTGGAGTAGGTGGTTACATGTTGGGCTGTGAACTAACGGTCAGCAGTTTGAAACCACCAGGAACTCCTTAGGAGAAAGACTGGACTTTCTACTCCCATAAACAGCTAGTTTCAGAAACTTGCATTGGGTGGCTTTGAGTCAGCATTGACTCAATGGTGGCGAGTTTTAATGCAAACGCAAAGCACCAGCTTCCAACTGTACGTTCAGAGTGTAAAAATGTGAATAGTGAGTAAACATGGATGACTTCAGCTTCAAAATTACGAAGATATTCTAATTGCAGTTGCAGTGAGACTAGCAAATGAGAAGCCATTGAATGTGGCAGACATTGGAGTTGACAGGAAGGAGAGCAAAATAGTTTCCCTGAAACGAATAAAGAGGCTGCAAACATCTTCGAGAACTTTCTGGAGGCACATGGTTCCTTATAGTAGAGCCGTCAACCTGGTGATAGTCTTCTCCCTGATCACCCTATGTTGGAAAATGTAGCTGCAAGAATTGTGGGACAGAGGATGCCCCCCCCCCCGCCAAACAAAACAAAACAAAAACCAAACTGGCTTTCCCAAGCATTGTGAGACAAAGAAGTATTGATCTGCAACAAGAGTTTTTAACTATTCTATGTGTGGCGACAAAGCAAACAAATAAAAACAACCAACGAAATGAAGCAAACGAGAAACTGTGTGACTGTTTGGCAGTCTGGGTTGCTGCTCTTGTTGTTAGGCTCTGGCCTGTCACTTCCAATTCATGGGGGCCTTCTGTGCAACAGAACGAACGCTGGGTCATGCTCACGATGCTGGTTATGTTTAAGCTCATTGTCGCAGTCACGACGTCACTCCACCTCCTTGTGAATCATTTCCATTTCCTTTTCTGCCGACTCTGATGTACTAAGCCTGATGGCCTTTTCCAGAGACTGGTCTCTCCTGATAGCATGTCCAAAATTTGTGCCTTGATTCTCAGGCACGTTCTTCTGAGACAGATTTGTTTGTTCTTTTGGCAGTCCATGATGCGTTCAGTATTCGTCACGAACACCATGGTTCAAATGCTTCAATTCTTTGGGTTTTCTTGTTCAAGGTCCAATGTTGACATGCCTTTGGGGTGATTGAAAATACTCTAATTTGAGTCTGACACATCTTAATCCTCAAAGTGACATACTTGATCATCAGCACTTTAAAGAAGTCTTGTGCAGCAGATTTTCCGAGAGCGATATGTCATTTGATTTCTTGACTGCTGCTTCCCTGAACATTGTAGATCCAAGCAAGATGGTATCCTTGACAACTTGAACCTTTTTTACAAAAATTAGTTACCATGACATTATCTTTTGGTCCATGTGTCAGTCATGTACTTTGGTGTCCATTTCATGATTGGGAGTATAGGGGTGAAGTCTAGTCTGTCAATCTGGAGATAGTCAATAAGATCTCTGTGTGGGCATGGCTTTCTCTGAGAATTCTGGGATATCTCACGATATTTCCCCCATGGAGGTGAGAGACTTAAAACTCAGCCCCCCGAGAGATGCACTACTGACAAGACAAGATGGCAGAATGCTGATAAACCCTGAGTCCTGAGGGGCCAGAGAAACCACATGGAGACTCCTGCCAGGGCTGAGATGCTTCTATCGCCACTGGATACACAAGACTCTGCACCCACTGGCATGTGATTGTCCTGGCATCAATGCATGTGCTTTGTGAGTCTGAAGAGGACTAATGGATTGGTATCGAACATATGGGTTAATATCAGATGCTTGTACTTGGACTGGACTGGGTTGGAATGCTTTCTTAATATTCCATTCCTCTTGTATATAAACCTCTCCCTTATCTACCTATGTGTATTTATGAATTTGTTTCTCCAGTCTACCCGGACTAAAACATTGGCTAACATTTCAAGGGAGATCAGTAGACCTTTCTTCCTAGTTTGTGCTAGTCTTGAAGCTACACTGAAACCTAGTCCACTATCAATGACTTTGCTGTGCCTGGAAAAACTTAAGGCAAAGCCTCAAGCATCACCGCACTATGCAAGCCACCCCACAATGACAACCTGAGGGGGAGGTGGTGAACACTGCCCTGATGCATGTTAACTATGAAATAGTATCCAAAGAACTGTGTGATAGCTAAAAAATGGTAACCGTTTCTGAGGGAATTTTTAGGGGCATGTCACAGGGATTGTGAACACACTCTTGCAGCTGTCCTCACACAGGACAAACTTGTGTCCTTCTCCCCTTTTTCCCAAAGCAGCTGGCCATACCATCCTCAGTGAAAAAGCACAGCACCTTTAATGGAGTAAAGTCCCCACACTGATTTATGTCAGTGTTTTTGTGTAGCTTATTGTCTTCCAGTCTATAGAGTAAAACTGACCCTGTGGATTTCCAAGACTGTACCTCTTTGTAAGAGTAGAAACCCTCATCTTCCTTGTACAGAGCAGCAGATGGTTTTGAACTGCTGACCTTGCAGGTAGCAGGCCAACTTGTAACCCACTATGCTACCAGGGTTTCTCAGAAGTGGACACACAAACAAAAAGATGGCGGCTTATCCACAGCCCAGAGCAATTAATCATGATGTAGAGGGAAAAGCCCCTCCAATTATAGTTATAGAAGCTTGTTGACTGTTCAGGATTGATGAGAGAAGCCATCTAATCTCTCCAGGTCTCAGTCTGCTGCTCTATAATGTGGAGTGACAGGGAAGGAGGGACTGGACCATGCCAACTGCTTGACCAGCTGGTGGCTTGGAAGGCAGGGTGAAGTAGTGATGAAGCAGCTGTGTTAACAAAGCAAACAGGGCCCCTCTTGCTGCATTATGTTTGCGTTCTCCCACTACAGTGTCTCCAAAAATTATTTCGGAAGGGACTTGGCTTTTAATTTATAAAAAAACAAATTCAGCAAAAACCCATGGAAGTTTGTTGTCTCTGGCCCTCTGACAACTTAAATGTAGCCCGAGAAATCGGCCTCTATTCTGAAAGGGGAGAGAGAGGACAACCTTAGAGTGATACAGTCCAATCCACCGAGAGAATCGCCAAGCCTATCAAATGCCCATTTCCTTCCATGCAAGCCACACATTCTACTCTTTTATGAGTCTCCTTAGCCTCCTCAATGTCTGCAAAGGTAATTTTCTCCTGTTCACCCCTTCCGGCCCTTGGTCCTTTTGTCCCCAGATTGGTTTCCTGGATAGCTAGAGGTGTGAGGAGTCCAAAAGAAGAATCCTGAGCTGTGGTATCCTTCTGAAGGTCTTGTTGTTAGCGGCCGGTCCAGTCTAGCCCCGCTCATGGTGACCTTTCACACAACAGAACAAGATGTTGCCTGGTTCTGTGCCATCTTCTTGACCGCTTGTATGATCTCCGGGGTCAACAAAGTAATTAGCCTTTCCCCAGCTGGAGTTCCAGTGCTATAAGGTAAGGTAGTGGGCTACAAGTTGAACTGCAAACAGGACCCTCCTCCCATTTGCTTTTCTGTCAAAAGACCTACCTCACTGAGGAGAGGAAGGAGAAGAGACCATCCTATGACAGCAGCATTCCATGTAGGCCTACAGTCAAGTGAGGGGCCTGCGGCCCAGTGAGAGGAGGTCCGTCTGTGTAGGAGATGTGGGGGGAAGGGGTTGCGTATCAACTACTCTAATGATTCCATTGCTTTGGAAAGGTTCAGTTCAAAATTCAGTCATTAAAGTCGGACTTGCAAATGCATTTAGAAGCATTCACTACCAGTTATCCAGTAGACCGTGTCTTAGCATCCCTTTGTTCCTTGGGTCAATAGCTTCTGAACCTAAATATTGTTGATTGATTCATTAATTTGTTCAGCAAGCCAATACCAGGTCCTAACCCTCAGGACAGTATGGCTTAACTCTTAAATATCTATGAGCCCATCTAGATATTGGATTCCTTATGGCTGCTGGTCACTGACTTCACAGTATTTAGAAGACTGGTTAAAAAATGACACTTCTTTAACCTTGCCCAATCTGAGAGAATTAGCTACTTGCTGAGAACCAAAACCTGTTTCCTTTTGTGTTTCTAAGAACTAGCTACTGGTAAATCCTTGTTCTGTTTGAGTGCTTTTTAATTTTATGTTTGAATTCTGAGAATTCCTTAGATGTTATCATTTAAAAACCTGACTGTAAAAATAAAAAATTATGAAGAAATTATGGCACAAAAATATTCTAATGGCTCTTTATGGTTTGCAATCAAGTTGACCAATGAAGAAATGACTCGAGTATTATTTTTTAAAGCTTCCTGCAATTAGCGCTCTTGTTTTCTGTCCTTTTGAAAAACTGATGCACTTGGCTGTGCCTGCTATCTAATTATAAAGGGACATGTGAGAAGGGTGGTATGTTCAAGCCAAATAGTCTTCAATTCCCTAAAAAAAAAAAAAAAGTCATGCTGGATTAGAGGACACAGATTCTTGTTTGCTTTAAAACAAGTGACCTGGTTGTCAGGTGCTGTGGAATGGATTCTGACTGATAATGACCTTACATACAAGAGAACGGGATATCACCCAGTCCTGCACCACCGGCACTGTCATTACCATGCTTAAAATCATGATTGCAGTTACTGAGAGTCTTTTCCCTTGACCTTCTATGTTCCCAAACATAATGTCCTTTTCCAGGAACTCGTCTTTCCTGATTGTAGGTCCAAAGAACATCATGAGAGGAAGTTTTGACATCCTAAGGCTCACTCTGACCGTACCTCCTTTAAGATAAATGTGTTCTCCTGACAGTTCATGGTATTTCAATATGTTTTTGCCAACACCATAGGCTTCTATCTTCTTGAAATAGCTATCAGCAGTGCTCCCTCTGTGAAACTTACTTTCTCGATCATAGCAGTACCACACGGGCACATAGGCTGTACCTCCACAGTGCTCCATAGGCCATCTTGACCAGAAGAAATGCATTGTGTGAGGACTCGGTCATCTCAATTAGAGGGTACCTCAACCTTCCCCCAAGTTACTTTAGCCACCATTATATATATATACACACACCCACCTATTTTCTTTATAAAAACAGAGTTAGCTATTCAATAAGAACAATTAACTTTCTGGAAGGGCATCTTGTTACTCTAATTTTCAAGATTGCAAAATCACTTTATTTCTAGTGTATTAGATCAACATTTATAGAGCAGTGAAATTATGTACCATCGATGACATCAGACTTTGGAGAGGCCTGTGGTCACAATGTAATTTGAGAGTTACACTCAGAATCTGATGAAATCACAGTGAGTGTTGCAAGAGATACCTCACCGAAATTTGAAGATTTTTCTGAAATGGTTTAGTTTGTACATCTGTGATAGATATCCCTGGAGACATACCGCTCATGAATTATAATTCGTGTGGACTTCCTGTCAAACGATAAGCATTGACATTGACTTTTGTCAATATGCTTTTACTCCATGATTATGTCATGAAGCTGAGAGTTCACCATATACACAGCCACCTTTCATCACCATCTGGTTCTATCAAAGACTTAACCACAAAAGGTGGGGTACTTTTCAATTACCTCTCTAATCCCCCATTGGGCCTGCTGCTTTGGTGGGGTATTTACAATCCAGACTTCAGTTTCCTCCATTTTCTATTTGTTTTGCTGTAATTGCATCAATTTACCAATGTATTCACTCATTTTACATTTATTGAGTGATAGTTACATGTCAGACACTGTTTCATGCTCTAAAGACAGAGCTCAGCTGATCTAAAATGTTGAGTCCAGGTTCAGTGACCTGATACACTTCATGAGGAGCAGCTCACGGTGAGCCATATTTGTTTAGGGGGAGGAGGCCTGCAATCTTGGGAATACATTAATTGCCAAAAAATGTTTTTTGGGGGGGCATCACTGCCCTCTGGTGGTCGTGAGAGTTACCCAGCGCTGCCCCTGAGAGCCACTGCTAGATTTGGACCACCAAACCCGCGGGCCGCAGTCCTGCACTCCACCACTTATGCCACCAGGGCTCAGCCCGCCAGAAAATTCTTGTGGAAGACTGCCTGTCAACAACATCATGAAATTGTGGGTGCTCATTCTTTAGAATTTTGTTCATCAAGGATGAAAATTGTATGGGGAAGACAATGGACGGTGGAAACACTGTGCAAACATTTCCTATAGAAATGTTGGAAGCAACAGGGAGGAGCTGTGAACTCTGCTATTTCTTTCCACTTTGAATTGGGTTTCCTCCCAAGACCAATGAATGAACCTGCACTGACAGAGCCTGATCATGGTGAGACCGGACTTGTCCCTCCTTGGGCAATGAAAGCTTGTTCCCATAAACTTTCCTCAAAGAAGCTATTTAAAGGAAAAATATGTCTACTTGTCTCAAGCCATCACTGTGAAATAGACACAGGAAATTCTATAGTATTTAGTTTCAATAAGATAAAAATAAATACAAATTATATTCATTTGACTTTAAAAAAAATCATCTGCTGTGATTCTGCTCCCCTTATAGAAACATAATTGTGCATCCCATAACAGTCCAAGTTAGGAGGAGTATGGCTATAATCTAGGGCAATAAAATGACTAGGAACCATTTTGTGTAATTGTAAATTAAAATGAAATCTTTAGGAACAACTCAACGAGTTTTGGCAATGTCGGACTATGGTCAAAGATGATTTAGAAGATCTGTTCCACTAAGTCATCAGACACCAGTTTTCTTCTGCTTTGTGTCCACAGTGACTTACCAGCATGCCGATGTAGCTTTCAGCCAGTGAGTCCCTGACATCTATTCTCCCTACTTCCTAAGGGATCAGAACTCATGATCGTCAGAGTTTCACATGAATAATATGTGTGTTCTAGTGCTGTGGGATTTTTTTTTTTTTTGCTAACTACACAACCCCATCGAAAAGTAGTCTCCTATCCACACTATGTGTGTAGCATGTAGTCACCTTCCAGGTGACTGATACACATTCATGCTGGAAGCTGAGTTAGGGTAGCACTGTGTGTTCTGCATTGAGGCTACTGATCTCAATGTCCACAGCTCAAATTCACCATCTGATCTAAGGAGTCAAGATGAGACTTTCTAGTCCCTTACGGGGTTACAGTCTCGCAAACCCACTGCGGCAGTTCTACCCCAGAATTGACTTCAGGGATGTGAGTCTGTTTGTTCTGTAAGCATTGGCCAAGCATTATGATTCCAACTCTACCTGACTAATCTGGCTAGACCAGAGGATGTACACTGGTACAAATAAGAACTGGAAACACAGGGAATCCAGAACAGTTGAACTCTTCAGGACCAGTGGTGAGAGTGGTGGTATGGGAAGGTGGAGTGAAGGTGGGGTAGAAAGGGGAAACTAATGACAAGGGTGTACATATAACCCCTTCCCTGGAGAACAGACAATAGAAAAGTGGGTGAAAAGAGACATCAGACTGTGTAAGACATGGAAAAATAATAATAATTTATGAATTATAAAGGGTTATGGGCATGGTGAGGTGGGGAGGGAGGGAGAAAGATGAGGAGCTGATACTATGGGCTTAAGTAGAAAGCAAATATTTTGAGAATGATGATGGTGACAATGTACAAATGTGCTTAATACAATGGATGTATGCATGGATTGTGATAAGAGTTGGAAAAGCCCCCAATAAAGTGATTTTTTTACAAAACCACAGCTCCATGGGAAGCAGTTCTACTCTGACATACATGGCGCTGCGGTAAGTCCACATTGACTTAATGTTAATTGGACTGGACTGTATTCCTGTTTCTTATGCATGTTAGCTAGGCAGGACCTAGTGGAAAAGGAGGAAAAGAGGTTGACAAAGGAGGTGTGTTAGTCTGGGTAGACTAGAGAAACAAATTCATAGACACGCATATGGATATAAGGGTAAGGTTTATATATAAGAGGAATGGAACATTGGGAAAGTATCCCAACCCAGTCCAGTTCAAAGACATAAGTCCAATATTAGCTCATATGCCTGAAACTAGTCTATAAAGTCTCTTTCCAATTCGCAAAGTCACAGGTCAGTGGATGCAGAGTCCCGGAGCAGGGAGGGGTCTCCCCGTGGCTCCTTGCTTCCAGGGCTCAGGGTCCATCAACAGCATCCAGTGGTGGTAGAAGCAACTCAGCGCTGGCAGGGATCTCCACGTGGTTTCTCCAGCTTCAGAGGTCTGGTTCCATCAGGGTAGGGCTGTGTGGCTTCTCCTCTGGCTCCTCCAGCTCCTGGGGCACTGCCATCTTGTCTTGTCCATAGGTTGTTGTCTCAGAAACTGACTCCCAACAACTGGTGAGATGGCCTTTCATCTCCATGAGGGAAATATTGTGAGATTTCCCAGAAGTCTCAGAGAAAGCCATGCCCACACAGAGGCCTCATTGGCTATTCAATGGCTATCTCCAGATTAACCGGCTAGACTCCACCCCTACATCGCAATCATGAAATTGACATCTCAAATACATGACCGCCATAGGAGGGAATCCAATACAAAATGAAGTGGAGGCACGCTTCCCCCTGCCTCCCCAGAACACAGGAAGCTAATGGGCATGTAAGCATGGCTCCTTAACAATTGCAGAGGGAGACAGTGACAGGGTGTGGGTAAGGAAAGACAGATGTTCACATTCCCCCATGATGTCAGAATTAATTCTTGGTTTGGGGGCCTGGTGACACAGTATGAACTCTGGGCTGCGGGGGTCCATGTACGTGGCAATGAGACATATACTACAGCAAGCCAGCCAATAGTAGAAGACCTGCTGGAAAGTTAGCCAGTGGTCGAAGGCCCACCATTCACAGAGTACGAACCTAGTTCTTCATTCTACTCAACTCATCCCTCAGAGTAGTTGGGGACCCTCTGGTGTTTCATGCCAAAGTACCACCCTCAATACATTCACTCATTCCATTCCAGCCTTTCCTCTGCATGGGACAAGAACCGAGAAAGGAGATGCTCAAAACCTTGAGTCGCTTCCTGGTAACATCAGCAAATCTCAGCAAAATTCAGCGGTGGAAACAAGGCCACTCATCAAGATGACAAGGAGCTAGGATTCCAATCCTCCTAACCCGGACACCTTCTGTCGAATGCATCCACAGAACCATGGCTTATGATTCCTCATTGGTGTCTTCCCATAGCCCCCAAGTTCCGTCATCTTGTAAGACCTCATATTACCATTGCATCCTCAGCCCTTAACCCAGGACTTGATGAGGAGTCCTTACGAAGCAGATGACCATTGAATGACAAGACGAATGGATAAATGAAGCCTTTGGATTCCCACCTCGGGACTGCATTCCACATACAATCTCACTTTTGTAATCATCTCGAGTTCCAGCGTGGGTTTCAAGGACAGCAAAGCTTCCCTGGCTGCCATCCTGCCAGCCTTGCCCCCACAAGATATGGCTTGGCCCGCTGACCCCACCTCACTGACTCCACCCCACCCATTGCTTTCCAGTATGGAGCGCTAAAAGCTGGTTAGGCAGGTATCTTACTCCCCACTTGCCTCTCTTCCTCTTCCCTCCCTCTGGGATTCCCAGCTCTGCTCCGCGAGCTATTTTTGTTGTTGCTCTGCAGAGAGCAGATGTCCCTGAGTGGGCACCGGACTTCTCTGTTCACACAGACAGCCCATTAGATCGCAGATGTCCCCCTCTCCTTCATCTCCAGCAAAGGGGAAGGGGAGCGATGAATCAACATCCCGGGAGGAGGGAGGATGCTGCCTCTCAGGCATCACAGCCTCTCCCCACCCCCTCACATGCCCTCAGGCACCCCTCCCCCCACTGTCAACGTTGGTGCTTGTCAGCTGGTGGCCAGACACTGGAACAGACTTTGCCAATTAGAGAAGTCACACCTCTTGGTTGGCAGGCACACTATTGTGCCTGGACCCCCAACAGGAAGCCATATGGCTTATGGGTAAAGGATTTGTGAGGGGAAACAAGGGAGTCACCCTGAGAGCAAGCAGGGATCTGTGGAAAGTCCCCCTCTTTAGGACCCTTCTCTCAGATGAGATGGGAGATGAGGGGAGGCTCACCCAGGCTTACTGTGGAGTCCCTGTGGTTGGCCTCCAATCCCTCTTCTTCCATTCAGGGAGCGTTTACAGGCAGTTTGTCTTGGCAGGACCTAAACCCTTCTGTGGTTCTGTTGTTCTTTCTTACTCTTCCTCCTGTTCTCCTCTGTCAGTCTGTGGTATGTAAATCTAACAGTCTTTATTTCTAAACCACTTAGTTTATAAGTGCCCTAAAGTGAGACGAGAACACTGTGTAGCTGTTGTTCCTCAGGCGAGTTTACTTTTTTCCCTGAATTTTTTTATGATGGGAAATGTCACACACACACACACACACACACAAATAGGATCCCTATGACCTAAACCTGCTGTAAGTAAGCCTGATCACCCTGCTTCATTCTTCGATTTTCATATCACCATGTTACCCATCTTCATTCCTCCATTCTCATAACTATCGTTGTCACTGCATTGTTTTAAGGCAAATCCCAGATATCAGCAAACATGTCAGTGAGAACCTGTCACGGAAAGAAGCGCGGCTGCTGTTGCTGAACACGTAGCAACTCTCCTTCGCACCATTATCACACCGATCACAATTCATCACCATTCTTCACTACTGCCTGTCATCCGTACCAGAGGACTTGGTGGTGCCATCTGGTCAGCGCTCGGCTGCACCCGCCAAGGTTGTGGTTTTATTTTAGGGTGAAAAGAAACCCCAATCTCAAATACAATTTAAGGAGAACACTTGATAGGTCTTAAAAGGGTCAACGACAACAAAACACGCAGACACAGCATCTGATGAAGGAAATCGTTAACCCAAGGCCCTAGCAGTGGCTCGGGATTCATCACCACACAATTGCTTAAATTAGGTGTACGACAAAGAGAACACTGTCCCATGGTGGAACAATGCATGACAGTTACAGGTGGCCAACAGAAGAAGGAATGGAACCATGTTCAGGTCATGTATAATATATTAGGACAGCTTGCAAGATTGGTCCAGGGTCTTTGGACCAAGGCAGTCAGGGGAAAAGGAAGAGGGTATTACGTTTGACTATTGAACTCCAGTACTGTCCATAGGGGACACAGCTAGGCAAGCCTCTAAGAGAAACTGTTCCCCAATGGCTGGAGGGGGAGGGAAGTCATTCACCCTCCAGTGCATTCTGTTGGACGGCCAGGCTGTCCACAGCTCTGGTCAATGATCAGAGGAATTCAGTGGAGGTTTCATTCATGGTTGGAGTCTCTGACGGGATTTTGAGTTCTTATCATCTATAGTGCTGAGAATTTAAACTGTAACCCAGTTCGAACACTCTAGTGGTTCTGTGGAAGAAAATGAGACTGTCTGCTCCCATAAAGATTTGGGAGCCCTGGTAGCACAGGGGTTATGCACTGGGTTGTGATCCTAAAGATTTGCAAAGCTTATACAGAGTTGCTATAAGTTCATATTGATTTGCTGAGTGGGTTGCTATTATTCGAGTTGGTCTAACACACAGTGACCCACATTCAACCGAGCGACAGGCCGTCTAATCTTGCACCAGCCTCACGATGGTCCTTATGTGTGAGTCCATGCTTGCCGCCACTGTATCATCCATCCTCCCAAGGGTGGTCCTCTTTTCTGCTGCCTCTCTGCTTTACCAAACACCATGTCCTTTTCCAGGGACGACTGTATCCTAATAATGTATCCAAAGTACGTGAGACCAGCTCACCTTCCTGGGGAGCATTCTGGAGGCATGATATATTATTCATTTATGATGATGTGCCTTTCATGGCTAGTTCATTCAAATCAGGACGAAGACAGGGTTCACCCAATACATTTGGTTGCTAGGTTTCGTCTAGCCTGTACCAGTGTACAAGCTCTGGGCTAGTTGGATTTGGAAGGTAGAACTGGGTTAAGCCTCTGCTAACTCACCTTTTCACACGAGTGCTCTTTCCCTGCCATGGGTGTGCCGGTGTCATTTAGCTTGCACCTCGGTCCTCCATATTTCCTGTGTTTTCAAGTACAAAAAAGAATCTGACTTCAAATATAGAGAGTATTAAGTACTACTATTAGTACTAAGCATTGTCTTTTTTCTTTAATCATTCTATTGGAGGCTCTTACAGCTCTTATAGCAATCCAGATGTGTCAGGCAGGGTTCTCTTAAAGAAATAAAATTCAGGACACTAATGATGCCTTTTTATAAATTTACATACTGAGAAAGATATATGAGATAAAAAGATAAAAAGTTAACTATAAAGCGATACAGATTGCTCGGTGCAACTCACTTAAGATAAAAAGAGAAAAAGTTAACTATAAAGCAATACAGATTGCTCGGTGCAACTCACTTGCGTGAGGCAACTAGAAGACTAGCAGTCCTTCAATTCTTGGGGGCCACTGAATAGTCCTCTGTAGAGCAATCCAGGCTATCTGGTTACAGGCAGCAAACGGCAGAGCAACAGTCACCAACAGTCACCAACTGTCACCAACAGTCAGCCAGATAACAGAGTCCAACAGTCCCCAGCCAGAGAGATGAATATCCCAGGAGCGTGGTGAAGTAGGGCTTGAAGGATCCTCAACTCACAGTAACACAGTCCACGATTAGGTGTCCCACAGGTAGTGTTGCTTGGAGGTCGAGGCACAGGACGAACAAGGCAGCTCTCTGGTCCGAAGATCAGGAAACAACAGAGAGAGAGGGCGGGACTTGCGAAGCACTTCCTATATCTGCCCTTCAATTCATCCCGCGTGTTCATTGGCTGTGCTGTCACAACAGATCCACCAATCTTCTGTGGCCATGTTGGCATAACAAACCTACCCATCACAATCAACAATCCAGACATCCATTGTGTCAAGAACATTTGTACATATGTTGCCTTCATTGTTCTCATCCTTCTACTTGAGCCCTAGGTATCAGCTCCTCATATTTTCCCTCATGAACCCTTGATAAATTATAGATTATTATTATTTTCATATCTTACACTGCCCACTGTCTTCCTTCTGCCATGTTTCTGTTTTTCATCACCCTAAGATGAGGGATGAGGCTTATACATCAATCATTGAGATCGGTCCCCCCTTCTTCCCCTTTCTCTACCCACCTTCTCCCTACTCTCATGGTATCAATACTCCTATTATTGTTCCTGAGGGGTTTATTTGTCCTGGATTCCGTGTGTCCAGAACTCTTATCTGTACGTACAAGTTCTGGTCTAGCTGGATTTGTAAGGGAGAAGAACTAGAGGAATACTGTATATTTCATTGGTGCTATACTGGGCCCTGGCTCAGTTATTCCTTCCTTGTGACCCTTCTATGAGGGGATGGGCTTTCAGTCTCCACTCTATCTTTTATTATTAAGTCTTAACAGGGACAAAGACAGCACAAAGACATAGCCAACATCGTTCAGATGAGGGAGGCCATTAGCATTAGGTCAAATTGGCATTTAATGATTAATAGTCTGGATGAAAAATAGGGGTGTAACAAAGGGAACTCTCACAAATTCATGATGGGTGGCAGATCAATATATCACAGTTACAAGTGGGACTTCAAAAGCAAGAATGGGACCATGATTGGGACACTAACATTGTTAGATTGAAGACTGAGTTCACAAGATTGGGCGAGGACCTTTTAACCAAGGCAGTCAGGGTGTGACTGATAAGGTATGATGCATAACTATTCAACCTCCTGTGCCATCCCCAATGTGATAATCACCATCAAGGATATACCCAGGCAAGCCTCTAAGAGAGACTGTCCCATCAAGACCTGGCTGGGGATGGCTTGAAGTAATCAACTCTCCAAATACACTCTGCCTAAGGCCAAGATTATCGACATCAGGGGTGCTCAATGGGTCGATCAATCTCCTAGTGCATCACAAATGTAGTGTGAGCAGAGCACATGACATTAAAAAAATAGATGTAAGCCTATCATCAATCCTGTCACTTAAATGATACACAGCACAGTCAATCAGATGCAATCTTAGGTGTCAAATAACTGCGCTAAATGCAGCAAAACTGATGAACTAAGTTATCATCAATTTTTAGACATTGTTTTTTTCTCTTCAACGTAAGAAAGGGCATTAAAATGAGTGGGGCAGCTGGACCAAGTAACAAGACACAAACATATCATTTTCATACGGAAGGGGAGATTTTGACTCTACAAGCCAACATTCAGCTGAAGTCTAGAGCGCATAAACAGTTCTGGAACTTACAGAGAAATGAGAAAACGTGCTACCTCCTTGACTGCATTATTTGGCTCTACTTATTCATGTGAGTCAGCCTTTTCCCACATAAAGATCGTTAAGTTCAAGTACCATTCCACCATGAATGATGATGATTTTTGAGGCTTGCTGTCAATAGCTACTTTCTGGACTATGCATCCCTGGCTCATTCCATTCAGTGCCAGTCATAAACGTAAACTCAGGTAATGACAAAAAATGTACATAGTTGTGTTGTGCTGTGCAATATGGACTCATGTGGCTATGCAAGGTACATAAATATACATTGTACTTATAAAGTATGCTCATTGCATTCATGAATAAATGTAATATGTTTTGCATTTCTGTAGATCACTTTGACTTGATCATTTTATAAGTGGCTCACCTGTTGAAAAAGTGTGAGCACCCCTGAGCTTCATCCTTGGCTAACGATCAGAAGCAATTCAATGGAGATTTAATTTAGGTGGGCACTCTCTGCAGACAGATTTTGGACTATCATTGCCATTCATGGACTTCTGCAACCAGGGATGCTCAGAATTTAAGCTCTAATACAATCTCCCCTCTTAGCATGATTATTTTATTAATAATTCTTTGATCACCTATAAGCTAGTAGGCAGAGCTCGAGTCTTGATCAGACCCTAGTCCAATTCTTTAGCTTCTATATGATGGGTAGTACTTCATAGTATGAGACGTTATAAGGTACATAAAGTCTGGTTCTCCAGTTAAGTGATTCTGAGGGACTGATTAGACAATTCAGATAGTATGAAAGGGATCTTCTGTTATAAATGAACTGATTTTTTTACTTTAAACTTTCTTTATCCTTCATATTAATAGATCTATTAAATTTTAAACCATGTATCTGCCTTATCTTATTCTCTTTTATCTTTTATAGCCTTTTCTATTTCCCATGGTAAATATTCATCTTCTTTCCCGCCAGCTAAAATAGTTTAGAAATATGAGAAGCATCATGCTTTAAGAAAGCTTTCAAATATCTCTCCAGACATATGATTTAGTGTAAGGAAAATTTACTACTCATTAAAACACATATTAATACAAATGAATTAGGGGTTGCTGTTTTGTAAGCTTCTTGTGGTTGAAATTTTTCAACATAATTGGGGTTGTATGCTTCAGATTAATTATATAAATGAAGGCATGGAGAAAAGATAAATAATCCCTGCAGGCATACAGCTAAGGATCTCCACCCCCACCTCCCAGTTAAGGCTATTTTTAAAAAAAACAGAAATCTTTTGCTAAGCAGGCATGCTTCTGTTTTTGTATGTCAACTACACCAAGGTCAGAGACAAGGACACTTTGGAGGAAAGGAGGCTGTGAGCAGGCAGGGCTGGTTGGGCCCCGGATCCAGCTCTGTGGCCAGCAGTGCTGGTCTCACCTGCACTGGAATGACCGCTTAGAAAGAGCACACAAAGTGGAGTCTGAGTTGCATCCATCACTTGAGCCTTGTCATTCTATTCATTTAGATCAGGGACACTGGTAAATGTCACAGGATGGAAATCACTATTAGAAAAGAAACAACAGACACTTCTCAGAGTTATTTCCAACCCTCTGTAATTACAGTGGGTTCCACACGCCTTCACATATGCTCACACCCTATAGAAATGCAACATGCTTTTGAAAGAAAGTCTTGTTCTGGTAATAGCTGATGATGGCTTTTAAAACATAATACTCTTCTCTGTGCTGGGCTGCTAAACTGGTTCCTTAGCTACCAGCCCATTCTTTATTCCCCTGTTCTTCTTTGTCTTAAATAGCAGGTATGGGACAAGAGTACTGGTGTTCAAGGAAGCCTTCGCTCAGCCCTACATACGGCCAGTGCGGTGACCTTGCATAAGTCAGAATCTGGTTGCCTCTCCCTTAAACAGGGTTCATACTATCTCCCTGGGGTTTCACTATGAGAATAAAAGAGTCTTGGAAGGCCTTGTGAAATGCGGACCAGGAGCCCTTGTGACGTAGTTGGACTGGACTCTCAATGACAAAGTCAGGAGACCACAATGACCCACCACGCTGCAGGAGAAAGAAGAGGTTTTCTACTCCCCAGACAGAATGGTCGTCTCAGAAACCCACAGGGACAGTCTATAGGACAATCTGGGTCGGCATCCACTCGATGGCAATGAGTTTGTTGTTCTGTTTTTTATGGAATGAACAGCTTGACACTTGGAAGACTGATACTTTCTAGCCCCCTATTTTGCCCCAAGGATGAAGATTTAAAATGCTTTAGTGGCTCCGCATTGCTCATTATGTGACTAGACTCTTGGAAGGGCTTACAAGACCTGCAGGATTCAACTTCTTCCCTGTCCCAGCCTGTCAGCCCCCACCTTGGATCTCTCAGTCACTTGAAGGCATGGTGACAAAGCCTGTTTCCGTAACTGCGGCTCACCTCGTCTTTACTCTTCTGTTGGAACACCGGTCTCCATGTCTGTTGGGTATTACTTTTTCCAGGAAGTCTCTCTGATCTTCATACTTCATAAGGTAGGATCACTCTGAGTCAGAATCCACTCAGTAGCCGGGGAATTTGGTTTGAGTTCATCAGACACGACTGGCCAGTCTAGCTGTACTCTTGGCTTGGCCCCGTCTCCCATCGGACCGTGAATTCTTCAAGGGCAGAAATCCTTGCTGGTACATTTGTCTTTGTAGCTGTATTTCCTAGCTCAGTTTGTCGTATATAGGTGTGCTCACTTATTGGTTAAATAGAAGAATAAAGCACTGAGTTCCACCCCTATTCCCTATGGGGCAAATTGGTGTATTCCCTCTCTACTTTCATGCCTTGTAATGATCACTCATTGTGTATGTCTTATTTCCTATAGTATATAGCTTAGCACTTCATTATATAAGGATGCTTCAATTTTTTTGTGGAAAATGGAATTAAAAAGCCTTTTCGTATATTGTCCTGCTCTCTAATAAGTATCTGCACATCATTGCTGAGAAGCCCTGGTGGCAAAGTGGTTATGTGCTCTGCCAACACAAAGGTGGCCGGTTCAAACTAGCTAGCTGCTTTGAGGGGAAAAGGTGGATCAGTTGCTTTCCATAGATATTTATAGCTGTGGGGGTCTTACGGGGCTGCTCTTTTTGGTCCTACAGGGTAACTTTGAGTTGGAATAGATTGGTGGCAGTGAGTTTATAGCTTCTTGATTGCTTCTGGAAATACTATCTGGCCTGGGGTTTTCTTTGTGGAAAGATTTTAAATTACTGAAAAAAAATAGGTTCAATGGTTGGAGGAATATTCAGAATGTTTATTTCTTCTTCCTATTTGTCAGTAATATAGTCTTCAAAATTTTCTGTTTCATCTGGGCTTTCAAATTTAACCATTTGAGTCACTCAAGGACTTTGGGCTTTTAACTTGAATGTCCAAATTATTCACAGTATCTTTCCTTAATGTTTGTGACATCTGTAATTGTTTGCTTTTTAACTTCTAATGTTATTTACTTTGGCTCTATTTTATTTCACTAGGGGTTAGCTAACTGTAGATGCCTATTCAAAGAAGCAGTCCTTTATTCTCCCTATTGACTGCTTTTGTTTCTTGTTTCATTGGTCTCTGCACCTTGTCTTTCCTTGCTTCCTTCCTTCCTACTGTATGTACATTCTTAGGTTTTTCAAGTCTTAAGAGAAATGCATATATCATCACATTTCAAGCTTTTGTTTTCTTTTTATCCAAAAAATTTCCTTCCAAGAGCACTTTAATCTCTTTCCTCACAAAATTTCATGTTACATTTTCCTTTACTGTTCAGTTGTAAATGCTTTCTAATTTTTATTATAAATAAATTATGGACCCAGAATTGTTCTTCTTTAATTACAAACATAAATTTTTATTCTAGTTATATTTCATTATTCACTTGCTTTTACTGCATTTATTCTGGCTATGGTTTATATATAAGTTTCTTGAAAGTTATTGAGGTTTCTTTACTAACACAAAATTGTTTGATCCATTTTACAAACCTTGAGTGCTGGAAGGGACAACTATTGACTTCCGTTGACCATGTGTGAATATATCAGTGCTTGCTTATATCTTCTGTACACTTATTGTGTCATCTAGATGGATTTGACCATTTCATTGTGCAGTGATTCTTTTGTATCTAGTTATGCTTTTTGCCTTAAAAAGTCTCTATTAGTGATATATGCAGAATAGTTTTCTTTCTTTCTCCTAGTAGTTTCCTGGTATGCATCTTTCCTTCTTTGACTTTCATTTTTTTCTGTGTTCTTTTGCTTTTTTTGAAAAGTATTCTTTTTTTTTCTAAATTAATATTACTATTCTTTAGGGTTAGGGAGCATTCTTTAGGGTTAGGGTGCATATCATTGATAACATTCTGGTAATTTCAAGAAGGGCAAGCATGCAAGGTTCATTCCTTATCATAAAAGAAGAGATCCCAAAACATCCTGGTTACCATAACAAGATTAAATGCACCATTCAGATTACAATGTCAAAGGGAACAATATTGAATCATAATGAACAATATATGGAAGAATAATCAAAACTAATTGCAGTGTTCAGAAGCTGGGAATCCATGCTAAAATTAATCCCCAGTAGAGGCTTTCTCCCTGGGAGGGAGAACAGGCAGGTCAACTAGCAGTCAACTTTCTGAGATGGGATGGAGAAACAGACAAGTTGCTTAGCAGCTTAAAAAATGGAGTTTCTTTTGCTAGTCTACCTTATTCAGGTAGTATTAATTAAAACAAGCGGGATGGCAGCATGGACCAATTTCCACATTACAGTTCCAAGTTTTACAATCACAATCAACTCTATGTACAACCACTCACAACTGAATCATATAATCCCACCAGTCATTAGATGAGTGTTACAAAGACTACAGCTAGTCTCAAGTCAATCACTGCATCACTGCCATGTGGTGGTTTTTGAAAATCATTTTATTGGGGGCTCATACAGCTTTTATCACAATCAATGCATACAGTTATTGCATGTAGTCTACATTTGTACATTTGTTGCCATTATCATTCTCAAAACATTCTCCTTCTACTTAGGCTCTTGGTATCAGCTCCTCATATTTCCCCTCCCTCCTCAAACCCCCTCCCTCATGAACCCTTAATAACTTACAAATTATCATTATTTTGCCATAACACACAGTCTGATGTGTCCCTTCATCCACTTCCCTCTTGTCTGTACCCAGAAAGGAGGTTATATGTAGATCCCTGCAATTGGTTCCCCCTTTCTACTCCACCCTCCCGGTATCACCACTGATCCTGAAGAGATCATCTGTCCTGAATTCCCCATGTGAGTGTCTTTTATAAAAGGCATACAGATAGATTTCTTTAATATTCAGTGGCTACCTTTGTCATTTTATTGGGACATTTCGTCCAGTATCATGATTATTGATATGTGTATACTTATTAGTAACCTTATTTTGTTCCTTGTAATGTCTTACTTTTCTGTTCCTTTGTCCTTCTTGGATTGATTCTTCTTTCTCATTCCAATTTTATCCTCTGAAAAGTTTGAAGCTTGACTCTTAACTTCTATTATGTTGGAGCCTACACTGGAAATTGTGAGACCCGTGCTTAGCTCCCTCATCAGATTTCATGTTCTGCAGTTCAGTTTGAGGTTATAGAGCAATTTCCTTTTATTTATTCTTCTTGATTTTGAATTTCATTGAACTTTTCCCCTTCTTTTCTTCCTTGCACTTCTTAAATAAAGAAGTTCTTTTATTGGTTCTAAAAATCCCCAGGCATGAATTCTCCCTTCAAATATTACCTCTGTCCCCTCTCTTTGCACAGAATTATGATTACTTGCATTCTAGACATCTTCATTTTATTTTACAGGACTCAGCTTTTCTTCTGCATTTTCCATTTCTTTGTATTATTCTGTATAAGTCCTCCAGCTTCTAGTGCTCTAAGCCTTCCTTCATCTCTGCCTGTTCTGATGCTAACTTCACACCTTGAGATCACGGCATTTAGTTTTATGGACTTTTTATTTCTAGATAGTCTGTTGATTCTTTTTAAAAATCTGCAAGTCACTTCGATAGTCTTTGGAGATCGCTCCAGTTTCAGCTTGATGATTTTCAGACCATCTTGCCTATGTGGACTAAGCTTTCAAGGTCCAGGGAGAATCAGATCGTAGTATGAATTGCCAGAGGGTAGTCCCCCATTTTCTCTTGGTGCTAACTTTATTTTCTGAGGGAGAAAGAGGAGGTTTTCTACTCCCATAAACTATTGCACTCTCAGAAACCCACAGGGGCCGTTCTTCCCGTCCTCTAGGGTGCTGCGAGTCAGAGTCAGCTGGTGGTGGTCAGAGAAGTGTGTTGTCTATGCAGAGGTCTGGTGTTCAAGGTGAACGCGCTGGTCCTTTAGCCTTAAAGTGAAGATGCTGTTTGCTTTCCCAGGGCCTGTCAGGCCATGCAAATTGAAAATCAGGTTGATTGCATGAACAGGAGGGTGTGTGTGTGTGATAGGAATCACCACAAAATGCTTAATGCTTAGACCAAATGCAAAATGCTTAGACCAAACAGTTCTATTGCAAGAGAAATGCACACACTAGTTTAAGCTAACCAAGAGAATCTATTAAATACAATAAATCGAGGTAGGATGAAATACCCCACAATAATAATTTTAAAAAGTGCAATGCAGCACTTGAAGGACGCCATGTTTCCATCATCACGGTGACTTCCTTGGGACAGCAGCCAGTAGTTATCGAAGCTCCAAAGTTCCTCGTAAGATAATTGGCTGGCAGGCTTGCTTTAGAGAAAGGATTCCACAAATGAGAAACCACCAGTATCTTGGCCAGCCCCAGGCTTTTTACAACGTGACTGTCTCTAGAGAAGAAATGACTCTTTTGATTCAAAGCCTTAGGACGCTGTGTGATTTGGATGGGACCAACTCACCGGTCACAGGGACCACCATCTGGTTCCCACGGAAAACCTTCAGGGAGCTTCCACCCAACAGAGGCAGGAGTGCATCACAGCCCTTATCCGCAACACCTGGGTGAGGACCCCGGGCACAATAGTAGAGTCTAGGGACGGTCCAGGCATCTTTCTGGGTGATTCTGGTATGTCTTTTCCTCAACGTTTGGAGCAGATTTCATTTTCTCTGCCCTGGAAGGACTGCCCACAGAGCTGATTCCTATAATCGGTTCTTTCTTTTATGAGCAAAGATGTCTACTACCTTTTTATTTTTTTTCTTTTCTGGAGAGACTTTGGAGATAATAACAAGGAGAATGAACAGCTTTTTGTGTGCTCACCATGTCCCCAATGCTGTTCTGAGTGTTCTGCTTCTATTAACTCAGTTAATCTCCACAACATGCTGAGGGAATTTTAGTCTGATAACCTCCCATCCAGATGATGAAACTGATATCCCAGTTGCAAGATCTACCCACGGTCTACCCCGAAAGGCGCCTAGAAACAAAACTTTATCGTAATCTCAGAGTCAGTACTCTTTCTGTTTTAGGCAATTAATAATCCTTAACAGAGAAGATCATATAAGTGGAAAATATTGGCCCATGTGGGCATGTTTAATTTATAGCACATAAATGTAAATGTATAAAAACCATAGGCCACTAGATGAAATAGATGAAGACCATAGGCTAAATATGAGTTTAACATCTGGAAAAATAATAAAAACAAACAAATAAACCTAAGAGCAAACCTCTTTTCAAATTAACCCCAGCACTTGTGTAAATCCAGTAGAGGGTATCTTTAGATTATGCCCTTGCTTAAGGAACGATGCCGTGCTCCAGAAATCAAAGTCTGATGGGTTTGGGATTCTCTTGTTTTCCTTCCTGTTGAAGCATGCAGTTTATTTAACCCACATCGTTCTCCCTGTCTATCGAGTCAGTACTATAGTTTGTGTTCTAAGTGTGTTGCATGTGGCACATGTGCTGCACAAGACCTCTTGAATGTGTTCAAGAGCAAGGGTGCTGCCTTGCAAGCTAAGGCATATGCTTTCCTATGCATGTGCAAGACGGGCAGGGAGAGAAGATGCCGGCAGAAGAACTGATGCATTCCAATGATGGTGTGGGTCAGGAATATGGGAAGTGCTACGGACTGCCAGAAGAACAAGCTGACCTCTTTTGTAAGAAGTACAGCTAGAGTGTTCCTTCGAGGTGAGGATGGGGAGACATTATGCCAAGTACTATGGGTATGTTAATAGGAGAGACCAGTCCCTAGAAGAGGGCATCACGTTTGGTAAAGTAGATGGTCAACGAATAGGGGCGTGGGTGGATTGGTGCGTCGCTGCCACAACGGGCTCAAACACGGTGCTTGTGAGGACGGCCCAGACTCAGACAGTGTTTTGTTCTGTGGTACATTGGGTCGATATGAGTCAGAACAGACGCTACACTGCCTAATGACAACAAGTTCTTTACTAACTAGTTTAATCCTTATAATTGTCCAACAAGAAGGCAACGTTATTATCCTCATGCCATTGGTGAGGAACTAAGCTACAGAAATGTTGACTAAAACTTGTGGAAGGCCAGTTAGCTAGTTAGTCAGGGGCAGAGCCAGGGTGTGAATGCAGGCAGCGTGGCTCCTGCACTCTCTTAGCTGTCCCACCCCCCAATCTCTTGTCCTATCTGTTCAGGCGAAAAATCAGGTCTGTAATGCTCTAAGTATGTTGGCGTTAATGGATGAAATGCACCATGGTAAGGAACACCTCCTTGTTTTAGAAGGGGGGAGTAAAACCTTCTCTCCCTTTATACTGGTGTGCTCTCTTCTTCAATGAAGGGTTGTACCCATTCCCAGCCAACTTTCCTGAGTTGCTGAAAGAATTGTACTTTGCAGCAGTAGGAGAAAGGCTATCAGTCACTCGGCTTCACAGGGCTGCAGGCGCCTGAGTTAGACTTTAATTCTTTCACTCGGCTTCTGCCTGCAGGCCTGCAGTGTCTTTCCTCTCAGGAGTAATTACCAGGTAGCAGCATCCTTAGAGAAGCTGCTGGAAGTCACTTCCCATGGTGATTCTGATAATCTCCTACTTCCCCTTCCCATCTTCTCCCTCCTCAATTATTTGGTCTCGGAAAACAGCCTTCCCGTACTTAAGCACCAGTCACTTCTCCAGCATGCACAAAGGAAGAATGTGTTCTGTTTTCCTAATTCAATAATAAATCATAAATTCTTTTTTTTTTTTGCTAAAGAAAAAGCATTTTCCTTTAGATGATGACCTTCTGTAAGGAGCCCTGGTGGCACACTGGGTTGTCAAGTGTGCTGTTCATCTCCAGATCAACGGTCTGAATCCATAGCCCTGCCACCAGAAGAAGATGAGGCTTTCTGCTCCCACTTAGATTCACGACCTGGGACACCCACAGGGGAAGTTCCACCCTTCCTTGCAGAGTGGTTATGAGCTGGAATCTACTCATGCAAGATGATCTTCTGTGTCTGACTCTGCTAATTAACTGGTAGAGCTCTCCCTATGAAGGCACGCCCAGATTCATAGACCCAGAGTTTCCGTCCCAGGCACCTTTCTTCTTGTCATTTAATGTCAAGCTGGTTTAATAATCAAGGGACGCCACTTGGTGAGCAAACACGGCATTGGTTGGAGAATAGAAGAAACTCATTCTTTCTTGATCGCACACCAAGATGAATACTCCTAGAGCTTCGGCTCTCCAGATGCCTATTTCTGTCACTTAATGTAGATTCTTCTCCCCAGCAGTTAAGAGTGTTTCTGTCCAGCTGGTTCAACACTCAGCACCCGCATGGATGTGTGTTAAAAGCTCCTTGGTTACATGCAAGAAGGAAATCTTCCTAATTCGTAACACAAGCCTAGGCCTATGGAATGACTTTCCTTTCTGTGCATCAGGCTGGACCTGGAGAGGCAACCAGGAGGAGAGCTGCATGTAAAGAACAAGGAAGCCAAAGTCCCCAAAGGCTGAAGGGCCCTGTTCAACGAGCACAGGTCAGTAGTACAGGCAGGAGTGAGGATATCTTCTGTTTGCCCAGCCTCATCCCTAAAACATTGGTCACCTTGGACTCTGCTTGGGCACCTGATGCCTTAAACTGTACCAATGGTCACCCTTGCTCTTTGCCGCTGACTGGTTTGACCAATGGGATATTTGGAAAGAGATCAGGGGAGGAAGCTAGATGAAGGCAGGGAGTCATTTCCTTATCTCTTTCCCTGTAAGGTTGCCTTGAACGGTCCATGTCAGTCCACAGAAGGCCACACCCCACCTCGAGGCAGGCTGCTCCACAAGACACACTTCCTGTGTCCCATCCTTTTAGAAATAGCTCATCCCATGTTATTACATTAGCCCTGGAATCTCTCTACAGCCACATCATGTAATTCATCATCCAAACTGGGGCTCTTAAGAACAAATGAATCCATGGCAAACAGTTAATGGCTGAAAGGTGGAAGGCTTGAGTTCTCCTAGAGATACCTCAGAGGAAAGGCATTGAAAGGTCTGTGAAGTTTTACCCTGCATATCTGGGCATGATCATGACCCAGAGACCTGAAGGCCACTAATCTTCCTGATTCTACTGGAAGAACGGATATACACCATCCTGTCCTGCACCAAATCCATATCCATGCCTGTTCTCACCTTTGTAACTAGTACCTTGGTAGAGAAACCTTCCTGAATTCTGCTGATTTGGGTGTGTCATTGGTTTCTCATTGGGATCCCGACGGAGACAAGACATTCATAGCCAGCCCTTGGCAGTTGACAAATCCATGATTTGCCCACCATTTGATATCCAAACATGTAACCCACTAGCCCCAAAAGATTCAGATAAAAATCTCCAATGCTGTTCTTCAAAGGAAGCATTTCCCGAAATCTGTAAGACAGATGCAACTTAAGGTTGTAATGATCAATATGGGTTATTTTGATTTTTATTTTGTGTTTAAAAATATAACCAACACACGGGACTCGTGATTTCTTACATATCATTGCAAAGTCAAGTAGACATTGATTTTGAAAAGTAAGTCAGTTTGAAGAAATGAATGTTATATCCATAATAGAATAAAGCCCAAACTCTGCTATTGAGTTGATTCTCACTCATTGGTGCCCCCTAGGACAGAGTGGAGCCACCTCATTGGATGGTATCTTTACAAACATAGACATCCATTTTCCCCCTCACACAGTAGCCGGTGGCTTTGAACCATCAGCCTTTCCTTGAGCAGTCAAGCACCACCCAAGCTCCTAGGGGTGTGTAACGTACCCACACTGTCTAATGAGCAAACACTCAAACTCAAGTTCACCATGATCCAGTCAATGCCGACGCATAGTGACCCCACAGGCTAGGGTCGAACTACCCCTAAGTGCTTCCCACACTATAATTCTTTTCAGGAGTAGAAACACATAACCAGAGTTAGTTAAGTCTTGGATATTGTGACTAGAGGTCACAGTGGCTTTCACCCCCAGGAGTGGTCTCACCTGTGATTCCATCATCTCTCTTGAAAAAGCAGAGACTTGCTCTGGAGGAAGCCTGGAGAGGGTGGCTGTCGGTGCTGTGTGCAGATGTGCTCTTTCTGACTCACAGTGACCCCATGCAACAGAGCAGAGTTGCCCCGTAGGGATTTCCAGGGTGTCATTTATACAGAACGAGTTTCTCACATGGAACTGTGGGGTGGGTTTAACCTGACAACCTTGTGATGAACAGTCGAGCACTTTGTCATTGTGCCTCCAGGTGGCTGGGACGGTGTCAACTCATCTCTATGACAGGAGTTGTCAGGTGCCAGGAAACTGGTTCCGACCCAGAGCAATCCTATGAAGAACAGACGGAAGTCAGCCGGGTCCTGCACCACTCCCACAGTCATTCCCATGCTGGAGCTCATTGTTGCAGACACGGTGTCCATCCATCCTAAGAGCCTTCCTCTGTTTCACTGTGCCTCTACTTTACCAAGCAATTGAACATGCAGCTCCTCGTCCCCTGCATCACAGCACAGTTGAAGCATACAATGTTTCGCAAGTTCTTTAATGCTTCTTCTCCCTGTTCCCCCTCCCCCATTATTATGACCCCAATTCTGCCTTACAAATCTGGCTAAACCAGAGCATGTGCGTGGGTACAGAAAAGAGCTGGCAACACAGGGACTCCAGGACAGATAAACCCCCTCAGGACGAATAATGAGAGTAGTGTACCAGGAGGGGAAGAGGAAGGTGGGGGAAGAAAGGAGGAACTGATTACAACAATCTACATATAGCTCCCTCCCTGGGGGACAGACAACAGAAAAACAGATGAAGGGAGACATTGGTCAGTGTAAGACATGATAAAATAATAATTTATAAATTATCAAGGATTCATGATAGGAGAGGGGGAAAACAAGCTGATACCAAGGGCTCAAGTAGAAAGAAAACGTTTTGAAAATGATGATGGCAACCTATGTACAAATGTGCTTGACACCATGGATGGACGGAGGCAAGGTGATATGAGCTGTCCAGAAAATGCAGCCCCTGACAGTGGGTCAGGTGGCCTTCCTCTTAAACAAGGGTGGCCCACTTGAGAGCAAAGCGAGGATGAAGGAGTGTGTTCTTGCTTTTGTCCTGGCTTGTCAACTCTGCTTCCTCTTTGCTTCATCTTCTACACACGACTCTCACTCTGTCAGAAGTTTCTGCGGACTCCATGCGTATCTTTGATCTGCTGTTAATGTTGGAGAGACACTTCCAATTCCTCAAATAGCATTGTCATGTTTTCCTTAATACCGAATGCCTCACTTGCAAATGCTCCTGTGCCTGCCCACTAACTCTAACCTCCTTGAGGGCAGGCCTGACCGTTACATCATTAGGACTTGGGTTGACCATCTTGCTTCTGGCACTGAGCACAACCTGGGGCACAGTGTGGGTGCTATCCCTCTAGTCTCTGTGCTTGGCGTAGGACACGTGATACAAAATATGTATCCTGCCAATGAATAGATAGGACGCAGAGTAGAAGAACCACTGTGCGTTTCCATGGCTCTCAACCTTGCCAGCCACAGAAAGCCTCATCCTTTTCACATGGAGTAGCTGGTGGGATTCAATCACTCACCTTGTGGTTGCAAGCCATCAACTTACCCACTCTACCAAAAGAATTGCTCTCCCTACACCTTCAGCTCCCTCATTAGGAATGGGCTCAGATGCTGCTGAGGGTTGGATGGATGACTTTGAGGAAATGATATCGGTGTAGCCCTCAACTCTACCGAGAGGTAAAGCATGTCCACGCCCCGGATTCCTCTGAGGGGTGGAGAGAGAATTTAAATGCAATACTTGATATGAATGAGATACGATGCGGCTCTTGGAAGAGGTTGGGTCTATTTTTTTTAATGTTGGAACAAGGAAATGTTGCTTTGTCAAACCATGTCTGGTGTGAAATGACACAGTACAAAGAAAGGGCTCATCCCAGACGCTGGCACACAGAGAGCACTCAGTGAAGCCTCACAATAATCTTTAGTGGTTATTTTGCAAAACTTTAACATTAAGTAATGGATTCAAGAATCTGCTCACCCTATGATTAAGATGGAATGTCGTGCACATAGTCGGAATGGTTTTCATTATAGCTTGCTGCAGTTTGCTGGGACAACAAATTACTTGAAAAGGATCCATGTAAAAAGTAGGTATCTGGGAGGCATGTGACCTTCTGAGGACGGGGAGGTTTGTGGAATGTAAAAGGAGAAAATGGGACATAGCCACTTGTTTAAACAGTGATGTGCCTAAAATTTTTATCTTTGTTACAAAAGCTATATCTGTTCGTTACAGATGAATTAAAAAAAAAAACCCAACAACCCAAGAATAAAGAATAGACTTGCAGTGCAGTCCCTAAATCCTGTTACAGCGAACATCTACTGATTTCCTTTGTTTTTATTTTTTCTTCTGGTACATGATAACTCTCCCACTGTGGCCAGTAATGCTTCAATATCCCTCCTGGTGTCCTGAGTCCCAACAGGGGCCAATCGATCTCTCTCCTGGGGAACTGGACATGACTGGGGTGGCAGGAGGGGGAAACACACGCACACACAATGATATTAAGTAGCTGTCAATGTGGCACAGTCTAGCAAGGATTATCCTCTCTTTCTATTACTGGGAGTCTTGGAATCATCCTGGTACCTGCCCCACCCAAAGATTGGCCCAACTTCTGCTTCTTTTCTCTGAGCTACTTTGGGTTTTTCCAGTGAGTTCTTCTCACTCCAAGTTTTCCAAATGTGCTGTCAATTGTGTCTGCGCTGGTTTATTCACCGACAGACAACTGTCAGTGGCATCATGGTTTAAAGCAGCAGTTCTCAACCTGTGGGTCTCAACCCCTTTGGGGGTCGAATGACCCTTTCACAGGGGTCACCTAAGCCCATCGGAAAGCACATACATATTTCACAATATATTATGCCATATTTTGTGATCAATCACTATACTTTGATTATGTATAATTTGTAATGATGAAAATACATACTGCATATCAGATGCTTACATTATGATTCATAATAGTACCAAAATTATAATTATGAAGTAGTAACAAAAATAATTTTATGGTGGGGTTTACCACAACATGAGAAAGTGTATTAAAGGGTCACCAAATGAGGAAGATTGAGAACCACTGGTTTAAGTACTTCTACTCTTGTCAACTGTACATTAGTAAAAGGGATCCACACAGTTGCACAAATGTTCACCTTATGTCAATAACTGTAATTTACACTACATCTTTGTACTGCATATCATAACTAATCTGTTGGACGCTTAAGTTGCTCTCAACTTTTTCAACCTGAGAAACAGCTTTGATCTTATGAACACTCAGACTTTTCTTTTTAGGACAAATTATCAGATAGGAAGCTTTTTAACCAAAGTGTAAGGCATTTTAGAACTTTTAGGTGCAAATCTAATCTGTCAAATCAAACCTTTCTGGGGGTGTATTTCCTATCAAGGTATATTTGAATGATTGATACTGGGGCCCTATGACCCTCGTGATGCTGGCAGGGCAAGTGTTGGACTGCTCACTGCAGGAACAGTGGTTCAAATCCAATAGCTGCACCTTTAAAGAAATATGAGACTGTCTGTTCCTGTAAGACTTAAAAAAATCATTTTGTTGGGGGTTCATACAACTCTTAGCACAATGCATACATCCATCCATTGTTTGCAAAACACATCTGTACCATTGATGGCATCATCATTCTCAAAACATTTTCTTTCTACTTAAGTCCTTGGTATTGTCTCCTCCTTTTTCCACTCCCTCCCCACTACCCCCTCCCTCATGAACCCTTGATAACCTATAAATTCTTATTATTTTGTCTTATTGAATGCTGTCCTATGTCTCCCTTTGCCCACCTCCCTGTTGTCCATACTCCAGGGAGGAGGTTATATGTAAGTCCTTTAATCAGTCTCCCCTTTCTACTCCACCCTACTTCCATTCTCCCGGTGTCACCACTCTCCCCACTGGTCCTGAAGAGATCATCTGTCTTGGGTACTCCATGTTTCTGGTTCTTATCTATACCAGTGGGCTAACTGGATTTGTAAGGTAGAATTCAGATCATGATGGGGGCGGGGGAGGAAGCATTTTAGAACCAGAGGAAACTTGCATATTTCATCGCTGCTACGCTGTGCTCTGACTGGATTGTCTCCTTTCCACGACCCTTCTGTAATGGGATGTCACTTCCCCTAAAGATGGATCTTGGGTCCCCAATCTGTACTCCTCCTCATTTTATATTTATAATGATATAATTTTTAATTCTTTGATGCCTGATACCTGATCCCTTTGACCCTTGATGGTCACACAGGCTGGTGTGCTTCTTCCATGTGGGCTTTGTTGCTGCTAGGCCTGTAAGGCTTTACAGTCTTGGAAACCCTATGCGGTGGCACTATGCATCAGTAAGGACACCATGGCAGTAGGTTCCGTGAAGACAGTAGCAATGTCTGTCCTGATCCTCATCATTGTCCTGTCCTGATCCAACCCGGTGTCTGACTGGCCCCCAGGGTGGTCACTGTTAGGCGTCGCAGAGTTGGTTCGGGCTCCTGGCAATCTCACGGACAGCAGAATGAAAGCTTGCCTGGTCTTGCCCCATCCTCACCATTTTCTATGGTTGGCCCATAGTAACAAGCACTCCTCTTTGCTGAATGAATACTAGCCATTGATTGGGCACCTATTATGCACCAAGAGCTCATATGCAGGTCCACAAGCCCTGGCAACTGTTACTTACAGAGAAGGGCTGCAACACCCCAGAAGTCCCACCGCTCATAAAAAGCAGAACCGGGTTTGGTTGCCAAAGCTATAGCTTCAGAACCTGGGATCCCAAACATGGCGCTCTCTAGTAACGAGCTGAATGGCCCATGTCCCGTGGGTTTCCGTGTAATTTCCTCAGGAGGGTTTCCTCGGTTCCTTTGCCAGGAGATGCCTTTTCTTACACGTTCCTGTAATATACTGCACATCTTTCTCTAGACTCTATCTTACTTGCAGCTGTGTGTTTAAGGACTCTCTCCTCACAAGCAGGGGGCTGTGGAGACCTTGTTCACGGGTGCATTTCTGGAGCCTTGCCCAGGGCTGGGCTGTGCTCAAGTCCTTATGACTGTCTGACAGCTGACAAAGGTCACAGTAGAAGAGGGTACAGGCTGCTTCTGGCTCCTACCGCATAGAATGCAGGAAGCTGGTGCAGTATAAGAGGCACTACTGCAGTTAGCTTCTTTTTCTGATGCTGCAGAATGCAGGCAACCTGTCAGAGGCCTTCAGGAATGCAGTGGTAATGCTGATTTTCTATACAAGGTGGAAATGAAGGAAGGAAAGGCAGGCTGAGAAGCACAAACCCCAGAGACTGAGCAGCAAGGTAGACAATTAACTCTCATGTCTACGGGGACTGAAGAAGCAATTTTACAGGTAGGATGATTATTTTTGTATAAATAAAAGGCAATAAACACAATAAATATTTAACAGTTACTAGCTTTCATGCATCAAATAACATACTATCAAGTAGACCCAGTGCAACTGTTTACCAGAATGCATGAATAAAACCATAATTGTCGTGGGAGACTTTAACACAGCTCTTATGGCCTTATGAAGGCAGCCTGAAGGCACTCAGATTAAAGGAAAAAAATGTAGAGGATGTGAATAAAGTGTACTAGGTAGATAAAAAATATGAGAAATTGTACGCCCACATTTCCTATTGCCCATGGAATGCTTAACATATTTGGTTATATGGTAGACAACAGATTTCAATAAATTCCCTGAAATTATAAATCAGTCAGGCTGCATTCTTTGACCATAATGTAATATAACTAGAAACTAATGCCACATAAGATGATGCTATTTGGTTTTGAAATCCACAAAACAAACAACAAACAAATAATAGTATGTCTCAGTGCCCTTGAGTAAACTCCGACTCATATTGACCCTTTAGGGCAGGATAGGGTTCGATGGGTCTCCAAGCCTGTTTTCTTTGGGTGCCTACAACCAGGTCATTTTCCCATGAATCGGCTGGTGGATTTGAACTGCTGGCTTTGCAGTTAGCAGCCCAATATTAGTAAACTCACTCAATAGCTCTCAGGCCACTTCCCATGACAGGACCAATCTTCGAGTTGCCAGAGCTCCTTTATGTTTTCTTGTTCTTGCTAGGTGCCCTCTGTCCATTATCCACATTATAATTGAGGAGGTGGGAATAATGATTTAAAAATCATTATTTTTAATCAGACGCAATAAGTGCTAGAGCAGCAGTTCTCAATCTGTGGGACATGACCCCTTTTGGGGGTCAAACGATCTTTTCACAGAGGCACCTAAGACCAGCGGTAAACACATATTTCTGATAGTCTTAGCAATGGAGACAGCACTCCTCTATAAGCCTACATGTGTCAAGACAAAATTTCATTTATTTTTCATTAGAAATAAATATTTTATAATATAGAATTACATATTGTTTTCGTGATGAACCAGAATGCTTTAATTATATTCAATTTGTAACAATGAAAACACATCCAGCATACAAGATATTTACAATGTGATTCACAACAGTAGCAAAATGACAGTTATGAAGTAGCAATGAAAACAATTTTATGGTTCAGGGGTCACCACACTATGAGGAACTGGAGGAAAGGGTCGCGGCATAAAGAAAGTTGAGAACCACTGCGCCAGAGAGTAGACAGATGGGTGTTTGCTTTGGTGAAGGGGAAGATGGTGTATTACAAAAGAGAAGAGTGACCAAAGGGGCGAGGGAGGCAGGGCAGGCTAATGGGAGGTTTGATATGTAGTTTCAGTTGTTAATTAAAAAAAAAAACCCTCAATTTTCCAAAATGGAAACCTCTATCTAATTCACAATAAGAAATTAAGGTTGGAGGGCGTGGGAAGATAGGTAGGCTGAGACGAGCGTGAAAGGAGTAAATTCTTTTAGGAGAAATTTGAAGACAAGAAGAAAAAGAGCTTGACTAAAAGGAAGGAGGGAATGCCTTGATGGGCGGGAAGAATGGCATATGTGATGAACAGATTAGCTGTGAGGACAGAAGTAAGTCAAGCAGAGCAAGCCATTCCCACAGGTCTCAGAGCTGTGATGCGACTTGAGTTCAGCATAACCTCTCGTGTAGAGTGTGGCATATCAACTTTTAAAATGAATAAAAATGAATTCCATTTTTACTTTAATGCTAAAAAATTGTACATCATTCCCACCCCACCCTCCTCCAATCATCTGTTTTCTTTTACATACAACACCAACCCAGGCATAATTTGTTTTGGTCTTGTTTCTTCCACTCTATCACAGATTTCTCTTTTTCTTTCTTTCTTCCTATTTCACTGTTTCTTATCTCTGAGTCATCTAGTGAAATATGCACAAAGTAGGCACTTGATAAATGTGTAGCCAACTACAAATTACAATCCCCCCCTCTTTCTTTATGACTCAAAATGAGTCTAACAAGGCATATAATTCAATGATGCCTATTTTGAAAAGTATAAAGTGTTATTCTACAAAAGTGGGGTATTCATTTGTCACCATTCCCAAAAGAAAAAGTACCTAACAAGTAATAATGAAGAGGTTTTTTTTTAAAAACCCAGAACCTTGTTGAATCACCTCACGGAGAACCATAACTTTGGAGTGGGCCCTTTGCATTTCAAGACTTTAAAATCACAAGATGATGGCACCTCAAATTCCGACTTCCTTGGGAGAGGGAAAAATAAATCTATGAAAATACTCTAGAATGACCAAATACTTGGTTTTGGACTCTCCTTGTGGCGGTACTATTGTAAACCCTCTCCTGCGGGGAGAAGCTTAGGAGGGCATAGACAAGGGAACATCAAAAATCTCGTGGAAAGATGGAATTAAAAAACAATGAAAATTTCCCATTGTGACAGGTTTATTGTACCACAGGCCAACAGAAATATGTGGGTGGAGTTAATCAGGTTGCAGCTTGACTGGAAGGCAGTGAGGTAAATGGCTTTCCAAGGCCCGCCCCCTCTCTTCCTCCTTGGTGATCAAACCATCATGCTGCTGTTTGAACTAGTTCTTTACCTCAACCATGTGCTGCACTACCGAAGGACCAAGCCAACCCATGGATCATGTCGATAAAGCTTGAGACTCCATCAAGATCTGTTTCACCATGCTGCTGGTGCTTGACTTTGAATCTGTTGCGCAGTGCATTGTTTGAATTCAAGATCCCGTTGGGGCCTTCTTTGCTAAGCTCCAGTGCTCCTGACTATTGCTAACTCACCCTAATGTATGCTGCCTGCCAGCAGACTATGCTTCTTCAGCCTGAGGGAAGACTCCTATGTCTGCTTCCTTGATCCTTAACCAGCAGCTTTCTTGAGCTGAAGACTTTTCAGTATACTAACTATTGCACAGAACAGTTGAACAGAGCCCTCTGTATGGCTGTGAGAACTAATAATATGTTATATTCCTTCTGTCTGTAGAAACCTATCCATATATATATACATATATATGTATATATATCCTGGTTTTGTGTCTCTAGAGAATGCTACTTACTGTACCCACGGATTTTCTGAAACTCTCTCACGTATACCCACATAACTGCTTAGAGGAAAAGTATAGACCTCTCAGAAATGCATGCATTAACTAAAAAGTGACAGTTCTATTTTGAGACAAGGCCACCACTCCCAATTTTAAATCCAGAGAGGAGAAGCAAAGGACAAGGTGTAAGTACTGGGAAAATACTCATTCTTCTCTGAAGCTTCCTGGTCATATTTGATTGGAAAACTATGTTCTGCTGATTTTGTTGGGTGGGGTTCTCCTCCCACAAAATTTTTCCTTGGAAAAGAAGGATTCCTTTTGTGATCCTACCCCTCTTCCAGAAAAGCTCTTGACGCCAGATGCTAATCTTTGTTCTAGGTGAGCCCGCCCTCAGGTCAAAACTGATTGGTTTGAGGTGGGCAGTTGACTCACACAGGTCAATTAGATTTGCTCTCCTGAGAATATGAAATTTGAAACAAATACATAGAGATGAAAAGCTACCGGAGCTGAGTCATGGTGTGGTCGACAGAATTTCTAATCTTCCATTCCCCAAGCTGTGATGAGCCATCACTCCCTGAGCTGTGTTACACTATGTGGTTCGGCTGAGGTAAAGACAGGGAGATTAGGTAGGTGGGATGGATTGAATCATTTGAACCAGTAAAAGTAGAAGAGGCAGCCAGAGATATTTGAAGGTTGTGGAAATTTTTCTGGCTGCAAGATGGAGAGACCATATGAGAAGACAGAGTGATGACTTACAGGAGCTCAGAGAGATTTTGGCTAATAGCCACCAGGGGAGAAAGGACCACCATCCCCTGGTCACCATGAACTGGTATTGCTGACTTGCAGACACTCTGTAGCTTGGAGCAGAACTGTCTCATTGGGTTTCCCAGGCTATAATCTTTGCTGAAGCAGATCGCCACATCTTTCTCTTGAGGGACAACTGGTGCACTTCGACCATTGACTTTTTGGTTAGTAGCCAAGTCATTAACCATTGTGCCACTAAAGCTGCCTATTACAGTGAAATTCTGGTACACAGAAATGTGGTTATTTGTAGACATGGGGTAGACTTTAGGGGAATCTCGGAACCTTAAATAAATTCAGATTACTGGCGGGGTGGGGGTGATCTTCGATATTTACAGAATATTTAAAATTACATTTGCAAGACATTATTTATATGCAATGCAATCTTGACTTGGTCTGCAGATCTACTTATCCCTATAAATCTAAAGGAAATTGCTCAGGAAGACTTGGCAACAGACCTGTTTAGTTGCTTAGGGTGCATGGAGTAGCCCTGGATGCCTGAAGTTCCGTTTGTTGCTTGTTGTTGTTTGTTATTGAGCTGATTCTGACTCATACCTACTCTACAGGCAGAGGAGAACTGTACCATAGAGAACCCTTTGACACTGGGGGGTGGTGGGGGAAGCTTAGTGAAAGTCAGGCTTGCTCTTCAAGGCTCCTGTGGAGGGAGCAGCCTGTGAAGGTCCTTCCCATCGCTCTGCCAGCTCCAGCTGGCTGCCCATCCTGGCTCGAACCCCAGCAGAGATTTTGCCCATTTGGCCTCTGTTCAGACAGTGTGAGTATACAATGATGGAAATGCCCAGGTGCAGAGAGTTGAGCTGGCAGAGGTGATGGGGCAGACTGACACAGAGTAAAAGGAGGAGCGGCTTCATGAAGCTCCTTGATGCTCCTTGTCCACAGTGAAGCATCAGTCTCCGTCCTGGACAGCACGCCCGCTTTTCACTCGATTGTCTGGGGATATGTGGTAGTTGAATTCAGGTCCGTCCTGGTGTTTCATGGACATCAGAATGAGAAAGGACGTGACCTTGTGCCTGCTTTATGATCGCTGGCAAGCTGTGGTCACGTGTCTTCCTGGCTCAAAACATACAGCACGGAATCAGTCAATAGTGTGCGGTGGCCCATAAGGTTTACAGTGAGCCATTCTCAGAAGGGGACTGCTTGGTCTTTCCTCCTAGAGCCGTGGTTCTCAACCTTCCGAATGCCTCAGCCCTCCAAGACAGTTGTGGGGGTTTCCCCAACCAGAAAGTTATTTTCATTGCTATTTCATAACTGCAACTTGACTACTGCTATGGATCGCTCTGTGCATATCTGATATGCAGGGTATATTTTTATTTTTACAAATTGAACATCATTAAAGCCTTCAGCCCCAAAGAGTGGACAATCCACCTGAGACTTTTCTACTTTGCCACAAGTAACGCAATCTCAAAGTTAGCTTCCTTTAAAGACATAGATTTTGTGTACAATGAACATAAAAATTCACATAAATGGCAATTTATCACAAAACAATATGTAATGAGATATCATGAAGTATTTATTTCTCATGACAGATATATGAAATTTTGTCTTGAAGCATGGTGTAGCATGGGTAACAGTCTTCCACGCCGGTTCTTGTATGTGGGCGTATCTGCATGTGGGCGGGCCCGCCTAGAGATGGAGATAGGAGCAGTGTCTCTGTTCCTAAGACCATCGGACATATGTGTTTTCTGACAATCTTAGGCGACCCCTGTGGAAGGTTTGCTTGACCCCCAAAGAGGTTGCGACACACAGGTTGAGAACCGCTGTCCTAGACTTAGTTTGGAATTTCCACTGAAAGCTGTCCATCGCAGGTGAGCCCTCTTGCATTTGAGAGTGGGATGGCATGCAGCCTGCCCAGAGGACAGACCAACTGACAGATGACTGGGAGCCCAGGGTGTGGCTGGGCGTCAAAGGAATGTGGTAAAGGGAGAGCAAGCAGAGGTACCCAAAATCTAGATTCTGGGCTCTAAGAGGTTCATCCTGATTTGGGCTTGCTCGCAGGGTGAGAAACAACCCCATTTTTCTCTACATGACACAAAGTATTAGAATCTTTATCTTGAAAGGGGTGTCCTTGGAGTCGGTCACTGACAATGGAGTGCTGTCCTTTCTGGGAGGGGTCGGGAAGAGAAGAAGATAGGGAGCAGAGGCTGTGTTACATTGTAGTTAAGCAAGGACAGCCAGTACCTAGGTCTTGACTATTCTTTTGCAGGAACGATTTTAAAAAAGAAGACAAGGCATAGTTTTTTGTGTAGGATGAGGCAAAAGGAAAAGGACCTGCTTTTCAGAGATTGATTGGGTGCCCTTCCCCCCACCAGGTACAGACTGGGAAGCTGCAGCCTCCTCCTGGGAGCCGGAACAAGCCTCACTCATGCCAAGCTGGATCGAAACTTGCAAACCGATCTTGTTTCTCTTTCTGGGCTTGCTTTTCTCTTGGTGCTTCAGTGATCAGAACGCCTCTAATCTCCCTTAGTCTTTTCCCAAGAGAGACTTATAGATGAGACGGTTTGCCATTTCTAGTTACTTGAGAGTAACTAGATACGCATCTTTTAAGATAAACATTATATTCTCTGATTGTTAGATAAAGGAAGTAAAATCTTTCCTTTATTTATTATTTATTTATCTATTTATTTATATCTGCTCCTGTTCACCTACTCAGAAGGAACCCTGAGGGCACAGTTAAGCCGTGGTCTGACCATGGCAAGGTCAGTGTTTCACACCCATCAGCCGCTCCATGGGAAAAAGATGCAGCTAGCTGTTCTTGTAGATTTATAGCTTCAAAACCCCTAGAAAGCAGTTCTACTCTGTCCTATTCGGTTACTGCATATGGAAATAGACTCAATGGCAGTCTGTCTTTCCGGTTCGTCTACCCTCAGTGTTTCAACAATTTATCTCCTGTGTCATCATTTTGCTGTAAAAGGAGACCCAATCGTTATTTTGCAGTGCCACAGATTTAGTAAATGTTTATGGACCCCATAAATTACATTTTAACTAAATCTCTCTCTCTCTCTCTCTCTCTCTCTCTCTCTCTCACACACACACACACACACACACACACACACACACACACGCCCTGCTGTCTTTGATGGATCCTGAAAGTGCTCGGCCTGACTTTAGCCCTGTATGTTTTACAATTTGCTCCTTAAGGAAGAAAACAATGCATCATTCACAGTGGATTTGGGTTGTCTTTCCCTGGATGATGCCTTTGATCTTCCAGCAGGCCTTCAGTCTGCTGATCACAGTCTGCCGGTTCCCATCTGAAAGGCTGGATGTGTTTTCTGACACCTGGTTCAACTCGGATTTCTCTGCTTGCTCTCAGATGCCTCTCGGGGGATGTGCCCCTCTGACCCAGGGAGTCCAGGCTTCCATCAGCCCTGGGGCTCAGCTGGAGAGCCCAGCTCCTAGTTCCTGTTCCAGCTCCTTCCATTGAGAACAATGGCAGCATACATTTAGAGAGGAGAGAAAGCGTGGAATCTGAAATATGGTGTTTAGAAAAGCTGTCTTTTAGCATATAGGCTTTTAGGGTAGCAATTCTCAACCTGTGTGTCGTGATGCCTTTGGGGATCAAATGACCCTTTCACATGGGGTCATCCTATTCATAACAGTAGCAAAATTACAGTTATGAAGTAGCAAAGAAAGTAATTTTATGGTTGGGGTGGGGGGGGCGGAGTCACCACAACACGAGGAATTCTATTAAAGGGTCATGGCATTTGGAAGACTCAGAACTGCTATTTTAGAGGATTTTCAGTTATAAAGGAAACCAACTTTGAGATTGTGTAACTTAAGGGAAAGTAGAAAAGTCGCAGATGGAATGTCTACTCTTTTTGGCTGAAGGCTATATGAGCTGGTCTAAGTCACATCTACACTGCTCTTCTTTCTCTTCCTGAAATGTTCATTGATCGGGCCACAGAATTACTTTCAGCATATGGGGGAGCCGAGCCGGTGGTATGCCAACCCCATGTAACCTAGGGCAGTATATGCTTGGAGAAAAAAGGGTAATCACCCTCCAGCAGCTGCTCCAGGCTGGTTCATTGCAGGCACTCAGTCTATATATTTTGTCCCAACTTGGTCTAAAGCCAGTGGCAAGACTTTGTTTTACATACTCAGGCCATGTTGTCAGGAGAGACCAGTCCCCGGAGAAGGACACCATCCTTGGTAAAGTAGAGGGACAGCGAAAAAGTGGAAGGCCCTCAAGGAGATGGGCTGGCATCATGGCTGCAACAAAGGGCTTAGGGTTAGGAACACTGGTGAGGATGGTGCAGGATGGAGCAGTGTTTTGTTGTGTTGGGCATAAGGTCGCTGTGGTTTGGCATCAACCTGATGGCACCCAAGAACCACCACAACAAGCCCTGTTTGGATCAGGAGCCCTGGTGGCTTGGCAGGTTATGTGTTGGGCTGTCAACAGCAAAGTCAGCACTTTAAACTGGTCCCCATGGGAGAGAGATGAAGCTCTAGGTGACGAAGAAAACTGATGGTGCCCGGCTTTCAAAAGATGTAGCTTCTGGGGTCGGAAAGGCTTGAAAGTAAACAAGCAGCCATTCAGTTTAGAAGCAACAAAGCCCACATGGAAGAAGCACACCAGCCTGTGTGGCCAGGAGGTGTCGAGGGGATCAGGCATCAAAGAACTAAAAATTATACCATTATAAATGAAGGACAGTACAGATTGGGGATTCAAAGCCCATCTGTAGGTGAAGCAACATTCCCCCTACACAAGGGTTGAAGGGAGGAGAAGAGCCAGTCAAGGTACAATGTAGCAACAATAAAATATGCAACTTTCCTCTAGTTCTTAAACGCTTCCTCCCCCTCACTATCAAGATCCCAATTTTGCCTTACAAATCTGGCTAAACTAGGGGTTATACACTGGTACAAAGAGAAACTAGAAACATGAGGAATTCAGGGTAGATGATCTCTTCAGGATCAGTGGAGAGAGTGTTGCTACTGGGAGGGAAGGGAGGGGTAGAAAGGGGGAACCAATTGTAGAGATCTACATATGACCTCCACCTTGGGGTACGGACAACAGGGAAGTGGGTGAAGGGACACTTCAGACAGGGTATGATATGACAAGATAACGATAATTTGTAAATCATTAAGGGTTCATGGGAGAGGGGGAGTGGGGAGGGAGGGGAAATATGAGGCGCTAATACCAAGGGCCTAAGGAGAAGGAGGATGTTTCGAGAATGGTGATGTCAACAGATGTACAAATGTGGCCTGCATACAATAGATGCATGTAGTGATCATGATAAGAGTTGCATGATCTCCCAATAAAATTATTCTTTTAAAAAAGAGTTACAGGGCTGAGCCCCGGTGGCATAGTGGTTGTGCGCAGGACTGCAGCCCACTGGGACGGAGCTTCAATTCCAGCAGTGGGGCTGGGCCTCCTACTCCCACCACCGGAGAGCAGTGATGCCCCCCCCCCAAAAAAAAGAGTTACAGCCTTAGGAAGTCACAGTCTTATGGGGTCACATGGATTATAATTGACCTGATGGCAGGAAGTGAGTGAGACCAGTTCTGACTCTTGCCCACTGTCTTACTGAACTGTTGCTGCTGTAACACAGATTCGCGTGATTTCTTTCAAGAACAGAAATGCATTCTAAGTCGCCAAGTTCTGGAAGCTGAAAGTTCAGTGCTGAGTCTTCTGGCAGTAGACCTCCTGGGCCATCTTGGCTACATTCCACAGTGTGTTCCAGCCTCTGTGTCTAATCCACTCTTTTGAGAACCAAGAAGTAAGGAGGCCTAGGATGCATCCGATACGGATGTGGAGTTTCTGGGGAGCACCAATGGTGAAAGGCTCAACTAGGGGGAAGATAAGGCTGGCTGTCGCCTCCTAAATGCCACAGCCTGAGCACCTTGTGGGGTGGCTCTCCTTTGCAGCTCCCGAGAGCCCTGACCAGGGCTTCCTGAACACAACAAAGAAAGCACGGCTTCTACATCGCTTGACATCTGTAGAAATCCAGTTGGTGCGTCATGAATTCTGATTCACAGTGACTTGAACTGCATGGGGCCAGCTGTGGCTGAGGTTTCAGAGGCAGTCACCAGCCCTTTCTTCCCAGGGACTTCAGGCTCTACTCAAAGCTCCAACCATCTTTCAGTTCGTCGTCGCGGGTTATGCTTAGTTGCTTGCCACCCCAGGGTTATGATTCCAACCTAACTTTCCGGGGAGAGACTAGTCAGTCCCTAACAGTGAGGCCAAGGTTCCTTTATAAGGGATACCTCTTGGCTCAGGGACTTCCTAAAGTGATATAAAGATACGTGTGAACATTCCCAGACCCTGAAACGCACTCCCCCTGTCAGACGCCTCCCGTAGGTGCAGTGTCCTCAGCCCTCACCCCTTAAAGTCCATGTTATTTGTATTCTGCCTCTCAAACCACTGACTCACAGGGTGTGAATCGACTCTCCAGGTCTCCATGTACTCCTTCCACCGCCATTGCATGGCGCGTTTCCCTGCCAGAGCTCGAGCCCAGCTAATGGGACAGTAAAACTGTCTCCTGCCCAAGTGGCCTGCTTCTGCCTTCTCATATGACTGGCTTCAGATGTTCCGCCCTGATTCCACTTTCTCCTACCCTACACATGTATTTGGTTGACTCTACCTTTCTTGATGTATGATTGAATCATAGTCTTATTTAAGGAAATTTTTGTATGGTGTTTCCTTTATGAATTAGTGTATATAATTTGACTTTTTAAAAATACCTGGCACATATCAGAGTAAGTGCTATATGTAAGAATTTGTTTCTATGAATTATTATTGGCATTAATGGTATCAGAGTTCTCCAGAGAAAGAGATTCAGATGTGTCAGCTTCTCTATATCAAGTTGTCTCTTTCTATTATCTATTTATCTTATCTATCTATCTATCTATCTATCTATCTATCTATCTATCTATGGCAGTCAGTTATGTACTCTGATGCCAATTTGAGCTAAGCGTGGAGTCTAGCCTGTCAACCTGGAGACAGTCAGTGAGACCTCTGCGTGGGCCTGGCTTTCTCTGAGAATTCTGGGAAATCTCATGATATTTCCCCATGGAGATTAGAGACCATCAACTCAGTCCCCAGGAGACACACTATTAACAAGACAAGATGGCAGCATGCTGATAGACCCTAAGTCCTGGAAGAGCTGGAGGAGAAGCCACATGAGCTGACCCTGTTGGAACCAGACCTCTGGGCCCAGAGAAGCCACGTGGAAACGCCTACCAATGTTGAGATGCTTGGAAGGCCCCAGGGAGACCCCTGCCAGTGCTCAGAGGCTTGGGAGCCACGGGGAGACTAGTGGATTGGTATCAGACATATGGGCTAATATCAGACTTATGGACTTGGACTGCACTGGACTGGGATGCTTTCTCAATGTTCCATTCCTCTTGTATATAAACTTCTCCCTTATTTACATATGCATGTTTATGAATTTGTTTCTCTAGTTTACCTGGGCTAACACACTATCTATCTATCTATCTATCTATCTATCTATCTATCTATCTATCTATCTATCATCTATCTACATTTCAAAGAACTGGAGCATGGGGCTGGCAAGTCTGAAATCTGCACCACAGACTGCACACTCTCAGTTAGAGTTGACCCTGAAGTTGAGGCCTTTGAGTTAAAAAGTTAGAAGTGAAGAGATCTAAGAACTGTCACATCAGGGCTCTGGTTGGATCAGCTTCCTAGAGCTTGACGTTCCCAAGGAGGCTGGCAGGAGTCGGGGTTTCGGGGAAAGGAGTGCGGCAGAAGCTCCGACTGGATGCTGGGATATGTGTGGGAACATGGAGGGGGTTGAGAACATGGAGTGGACGCACCAGGGGTGCACCTTGTAAGACCGAGGCGCCCTCCCGCACACTTTCACGTAAATTACAGTGAACAGTTACAAAGAAAAAGCAGTTGACGGTGAAGGAGGAAAAAAAAATTGTGAGATAGGAGACAGTATGAACCAAAAATGAAGGCTTTAAACATCTTGTGAGAGTGTGAGAAGAACACCAGACTCTTCTTTCAAGAGCTTCAAGGTAAGCTTGCTACTACTTGCTTCCGGTCCTGTGAGACCCAAAGGTGCCCCCTTTGAAATAGCAAATAGAACCTCCTAGTTGAAACTGCAATGGTGCCTAGATGATGAAGAGACCATGGGCCCAGGCCCTGGTGTGTTGTTTTGCCTTAGGTCACCTTGAGTCAGAACTAGCATTACCACAACTATTGACAGCAACAAGGACACGCAATGCAAGCGTTGTGGAAAGTTACAATCAGCTGACTGTATTTCAGCATGCAGATGCGGGCTCACAGTCACCAAAAACTCTCTGATCAGGCTGTCAGCTATTAGACGCCCTGCTCAAACTCCATGGAGCTGTAGCAGCTACACAGGCCGACTGGAGGAGATGTCTCCCGCCTGTGAAGGGACTGTCCAAAACATTGCACTAGCTGAACGGAAGAACCTGGAATGTTCCTTTGCCAGGAATGAAAGCTTCATCCGAGGGAAAGTCAATGTATTTTAAAACTGTGGGGGAAAGAGTTTGGGCTTTTCATGTGGAATGGAGTGAAACTGTAGATTCAGAGAGTTAGGAAGTTTCTGAAATCACCTGGCAGACTGGCTGTTGTGGTCACTGAGGCAGACCCCACCCCCTCAAGGAAGCAGCACCCAATCACAGTGACGATGCACCTTTCAAATGTTTAAAATGCCCCTTACCCAAAGGTGGAGAGCAGCAAGATGAGGCTCAGAGAATGTGAGGATGCAGGTGTCGGCCAGCATGGGGCTAGAGGACAAAGTGGGTTTTGAGGGTCTGACGGATGGGAGGCTTAGGGAAACGAGGGGACCATGTTCAGAGTCAGTTGGCAGGAGGCTGGGGGCTCTGTGTTGACAGGCATGAACAGAGATGTGAGACCAGACAGGAGCTACTCTCAGGGGAAGGTGGAGGTAGAGGGAGGAAAATCAGGTCAAATGACAACTTCTCTTTCAGGATGGTCCCCACAGGCAGTTTTCTGTGCAGAGGCGGGCTGTGCAGAGCCTGGGGCAGGACCCCTCAAGGGACCACTTACTCTGCATTTCCACAGTCTTCATAAGTTGTCAGCTTAATGACTGCATACTGTTCAGTGGTGCTGCTGGGCCATAAATTATTAAAAGGTCACCCTGATGTTGGAGAGTTCGATTGTTTCCATGTTTTTGCTATGAGAATTGTTGTGGGTGTACATATCCTGAAAGTAAACCTCTAGTATCTGTGAGTCCAAACACCTTTGTCATTTCATTTTATGTGCAGCCATGCTGCTCTTCAGAAGGACTTTGTGCAAGTATGTATCCACAATGCCATCAGCATTTGTGAGCCTCTTGTTTTCACTGTAACTGCAACAGAAATGGCTGTCACTTAAGTGCGATTACCTCCTACGCTTGTGATGATAGAATGCCATTGCAAGGTGGCTTTGAATTTTGGTGTTTTGATTAACAGCGAAACCGATTTTTCCCCATGTTTGTTGAGTATTTGCATTCTTTTTTTTGTGTATGAATTGATTGTACTTGCACTTCATGCATTTATTTTTTTAAGATCTTAAATGCTTTTGTCCTAAATTGAAATGAGTTCCTTAGTGTGTATGCGCGCGCGCGCACACACACACACACACACACTTACTAGTAAATCCATCACCGTGATTTAGTTTAGACTCATAGTGACCCTAAAGGACCCCATAAAGTTTCCAAGGCTGCAATCCTTAGAGAAGCAGATGCCACCTAGCTTTCCCTTAAGGGCGTGGACTGGTTAGTAGCTGAGACTTAAGCACTGTGCTACCAGATCCCCATGTCATTACTGATTGTGGCAGTCATGTTCTCTCGTGTCAATTTCATGAAGAGCGTAGGGGTGGAGTCTAGCCTGTCAATTTGGAGATAGCCAATAAGACCTCTGGGTGGACATAGCTTTCTTCTAAGAATTCTGGGAAATCTCATCTCTTTCTTGGGGACGCTCTTCTGCTAAGACACAAGACTCAGTCCTTGGGAGACATTGCAGCTGACAGGACAGAAGATCGGCTCCCTGCAAGACATCTTGGAGGAGAAGCCACAGGGGCTTAGCGAGATGGAACCAGACCCCTGAAGCTGAAAGGCCACATAGCGACTCCTGCCAGTGCTGTGATGCTTGAGAAGCTACAGAGAAGCCCCTTCCAGCGCTGAGATGCTTCTACCACCATAGATACACAAGACCCTGCACCCACTGGCCTGTGATTATCCTGGCGTCATTGCATGTGCTTCATGAGTCTGAAGAGGACTTATGGATTGGTATCAGACATGTGCGCTAATATCAGACTTATGGACTTGGACTGGACTGGGCTGGGATGCTTACTCAATGTTCCATTCCTTTTGTATATAAACCTCTCCCTTATATACATATGCATGTTTATGAATTTGTTTCTCTAGTCTACCTGGACTAACACACTGATGCAATTTTCTACCCTCTGCCCTCCACCCTCAGTCTCCTCACAGGTTTCTTTTCCTTCCTTTTTCTCTGTCAATCTGTTTTTGATGACAAGCTAGGCAATATTCAATTTATTATTAATGAGTTGTGTCCCTAAAGCAGGGCTTCTCAACTTTGGCTGCACATTGTAATCACCAGGAGAGCTCTAAAGTCTACTGATGCCTGGGTTTCACTTCTGATTTAATTGGTCTGGGATTGGGAATTTTAAAAGCTCCCTAGGTAATTCTAATAGGCAGCCACGGTTGAGAGCCGTGATCCTTAACTTTGTAAATTGGTTGTTGGGTTACAACAAGTGGGGCGTGTTGGTAGCGGATAGACTAACAGTTGAGGATGGGACCATCGTGGGGCAGGGGGTGGTTTGCTGTTGGCGGTAGGTGGCCACACTTCCCACCAGCACAAGCCAGTCTCCAGTCTTTCTGAGTCCCAGTCCACACCTCTGTTGTTTAGTCTGACCTAGTCTAGAATCAGATTGCCTGGTTCTTCTGATTTCCCTACACGATCCTTTCTAGCCCAGGTCTTTCCCTCTCTTTCATTGTGGAAGAGAGTCCTGGGTGAACTCCAACCCTAAAGTGTCACACATCCTTTTGAAAGGGAATTGTGTGTGTGTGTGTGTGTGTGTGTGTTGGGGGTGGAGAGGGAGAAGCTGTAAAACCCTTTCTCTTAGGATTTTTCACAACCCCCAAAAGCCACCTTATGTGGTCTAGGACTTCCCCAGTCCTAACTAGCTTTGGATAATCATTAAAGTCGCATTAACCTTAATGCCTGCCTTGTACTGGTTTGAAGCCCGTCCCACTGATGAGCGAGTTCCGTGTCTGCATCTTTTCCCAGTTCTTTTTAGAAGACCCCAGGAGGTCACTTCGTGTCTTTAAGATCAAGCCCCTGCACATTAGTCTTCACATTGACGTCAACCTCTGCTGCAACACAGGAGGAAGGAGCTCTGCCATGAGAAACTGTTGCCTTGAGTGCTACCTGTGTTCTCATCACCTACACCACACTCACCTGGCTGACTCCGAGCCAGGGAACCGGGGTTAGGAAGAACTGCCCTGTGTGTTTCCCAGACTCTCACTCCTGGTGGGAGCAGAAATTCTCATCTTCCTTCTGAGCATGGCGGGTGGTTTCGATCTGTGCATCACAGCCTACCGTGTTACTATGACACCACCAGGCCATCCATACCTGTTTTCTTATATCAGAACCAAGCCCGAGTTAGCCTCTCTTTGGCCTGTCTTTCCTAGAAGACCATGATGAGTCAGAATCGACTCGATGGCAGTGAGGTATTTCTTCACAGTATCAAAGGTCTGAGCCCTGGATGAAGAACAGGAGGAGATGCTTGAGAGGCCGATGAAGAAACAGAAAGCCAGCAAGAGCTTTGGTCAGCAAAGGAGATGTTGAGATGCTGGGTCTTCCTAGTTTCTATCTAACTCCCCACAACTGTACCCTGGGTTTTGATGGGCAAGGACCAGTGCACGCAGTAAGGTGAAGGAGAGGGAAAGTACTAGAGAAGGTAAACTACTGTCCGCCTTTGTCTGTCTACCTTCAAGAACCTTAGACTGCCTTCGAAGATGTTTCCTTGAGTAGGGACTCTTGCTTTCTCTTTGAATCAATAATGTCTAGTGCATTCTCCAAAAACAGGTGCACAGTAAACAATTATGGAGTGACTGAGGATTTCCAAAGCCCTACTGCACTTTTCATATGTTAGTTGTGCTTGCCAAGTGAATTACTACCCAATCCGTCTTTCAGGGTTTTTAAAATAATTGAATTCTGCTCAAAAGCTGTGTCAGGGCAGATAAAAGCACAGTTAGGCCATCGAAAAATTGAACTGATCATTTGCTACTTGAATGAATGTTGGTAAGTATTATGATGCTGTATAAAAAATAAGAACTGTTTGGAACCCAAACCAGAATGGATGAAGGCACACCCAATTAATTATCCTGAATTGACCAGTTGCAATTTGCTCTCTATCATCTTCAAGCTGGATGGCAAACAGACGAATGGCAAGCATTCGATGTGCATTGTTCTTTAAAAAAATTTGAACAACTTCTGCAGGATATTCAGGAATAAGTAAAGATTTGAGAGGTAACCTTTATATTCTCTGATAATATAAATGTCACTAAGTTTTGAATCATTAGATTAAGTAATATTTTGCATGCCATTTTATTTCAACATGTAAATGCTTGATTACAACTACACTAAAAGGTCTAATAAAGTTGCCAGCTTTATTTGGGCCTACTCATAGATAATTATACACATAAGAGGATTTTACTAATAAAATGGCTTTTTCCCCCTTAACCACTATCAGTAAAACATAGACATTTTAGTCACTGCGTAATCTAGGAAGTTTATATTGTGCTATAAAGCAATAAATAAATAAATGTAGAACATCTAAGTTTGAAAATCATATCTGCCAGTGTTGACAAACATACAGGCCTACTATTGAGATCACTGGGGATAGATCAAATAGGACCTACTTTACTAAATATGGACATCATGGGATATTTGTGGGCTGAAACATTTCAAGCCAACACTTTTCCTGTGATGCCTGAGGAATGCTGACAGCCACTGTGGATGCAGAATTCTATTTAGAGTAGGGTACACCATGTGTGCGGAGAGAGAGTCTGACTGAAAACCATTGAAAAATCTTGATCACACCATCTATGAAAATATATGTGTAAACATTTTGAAGCAGTAAGATTTGGTAAAGGCTAACTTTAGGGAAGGTACATGAACCTGAGAGGGAAACTACCTTTCCTTAAAGGCGTTTGCCACAATCCTTAGCCAGAGCAGAGCTGACCTGTGGGTTCCTTTTGGCTGCAGTCCTTTCAGGAGCAGATCAGAAGATCTTTTCCAATGAGATGGAGCGGCTGGAGGGTTCCAATCGCTGACCTTTTGGTTGGTAGCGAGCACTCAAACCACTGCACAAGGTGCCTATTGTTGTAGGTGTCCTGGAGCTGGCTCTGACTTCCAGGCACCCTGTGTCTTACAGAAGGAAACGCTGCGTCTTTCTGCACCAGCCTCACAACTGATGCTGTGCTTGTGCACATTGTTGCAGACGTTGTCTTGAGGGACGTCCTCTTTCTTGGCAATAATTCGCCAAGTGTGATGCCCTTTTCCAAGAGGTCTAGGGGACAGAAAACAAAGCCCAGGGCCTGCCCGAGGTAGGGTGTCTAATGAGAGATCCCAGCCATAAAACTGGGAGCCCCAGGGACTAGATCCTTGGGATAAGGATTAGCTGGAAATAAACACAGTATGGCTGGTCCCCATAGCAAAAGGACTGTGAGTTAGTTTTTGAGCAGAATTTTGTTAGAGAGACCTGGGAGCGCCTTTGTCACATAAGTAAATCAGTCCTCAAGTGATTTTTTGGGCACAGATCTCAAATTATTTGGGATGCTAATAAAAAAAAACCCACCACCAAACAAATTTTCAACCTAAATGTGGATTCAAGTGGTTTGGGATTGGTGGTAGCCTGTAGAAGCATCAACACGTTTTCTCTGGAGAAAATACCATTATATTCTGCCACAAAGTAAGCCCACAAAATAATTTCTCTTAATAAATGAACAGTAAAATATAATGAAACACACGCATACACACACACACACACACACACACACACACACACACAAGTACCAGGAAGAAAAACCAACAGAAAATGCAGGTAAGAGAAACAGGCCTATAAATACATCACATATTAGCTATCTGTCTAGGAATAGAAGAAAACTTAAAGAGTAGCCAAATAGTATGAAAAATAATTAAGAAGAATTTCTAGAACAGTCATTGAGATTTAGAACTCATTGTATGGATACCAGTAGTAGATGAAGATGGATAAAATTAATAAATTATAAGGGGGTGCAGGAGATAATACCCAAGAGTATTTTTTGTTTGTTTTGTTCTTTAACACTTACATTATTCTGGACCTTGTATGGAAGAGGGATTAGCAATTGAAGGTGGACTTACATGTATAATGTTTTGCTGAATATGTACAATCCTGGTGAATTTACAATTCATTGACAATTTTAACTTTATTTGAGATTAGATTAGGAGGAATTTGCTTTTAAACTTTTATCAAAGACAACAAATGTACAGATCTTAATAACCCACAACTGTCTTGTCATTAAGATTTCCTGACACTTTATAACTCTCTAAATTGTATCTACCTTGAATTATAGTTGCATACATTACATACCTCTTGCTTATTATATTGAAGGCAAGGGTGCATTAGAGGACAGTGACTTAGCAGATGATCCACAAAATATCTGTGATAAGAAAGAATGAGAAAAGAAGGGAGGAAGGGAGGAAAAAGGGAGAAAAGAATGAAGAGGTGAAAAGGTAGGGACAAAAGGGAGTATAAGGGTTAAAGGAAAGTTCCTAATTAAAATACAGAGCTAATTTAAAAAGAGTGTGTGGTAGTTATGCAATCTGTGTCAATTGAGGATATTAAGCGTGAAGGGGGTATCAGTCAATCCTGTCAGTCAAGCCACAGCCTGTTGATGCTTACTTGTGGGCGTGGCTTTCTCATGAGGATTCTGGAAACCTCCTCTTTCTTTCTTTCTTTCTTTCTTTCTTTCTTTCTTTCTTTCTTTCTTTCTTTCTTTCTTTCTTCTGGGAGGTGGGACACACTTTGCTTCCCCTTCCAGTTGAGGAGACACACTCAGGAGTTGCAGGAGCCACACTGAGACCTGTGAGAGCCCTGGAGACACTTCCACCTCTACTAGATCCACAAGACTTTGTGTCCATTAGTCTGTGATCTTCCTGAATGTTGCATCATTGCATATGACTGCATGAGTCTGAAGAAGGATTTATTGACTAATATTCGACTTCTGAGCAAATATCAGACTTAGGGACTTGATCTGAACTGGGCTGGGCTGGTTCTTCTTATACAATTACTCTTTGATATCAAGGTCTTCCTTACACATTTATGAGTGTCCCTGGATTTGTTTCTCTCTAGTCAACCCAGTCAAACACTTTATGGTACCTTAGGAATGAAACAGTAATATATATATATATATATATATATATATATATATATATATATGATGGAGAGTGGAGGCTTGTTTCATCTCTGCCTCATGATAGTTTTCTTCTTTTGCTAGTTGAAGGTCAGATAGGATCATGCTGCTTACTTGATTGTCTTTTGGAAAAAATAAGGGAAGTTAAATTTTGATGCCTAGAAGTGGCTTTTGGTTATTCCTGTTTGAAGTAGTGAAAATGAATGTGATAAATGCAATGTTGAACTCAGGGGGCGAAATCACCCCTTGAACTTCTCCTTTGAGATCATACTGCTTAGTCAAAATGGTTGTCAGAAGATCAAAATGGCTGAAAGAAAGTCTGCCCCTGGCTTGACATACTCAGCAGCCAAAGGCAATACTTTGTATCAATGGAACAGTTTAGGTTATAGTTTAGGTTAGGATTAAGATATAATAAATAAGAGTGAATTTGACTTTTAAGAAAATGTTTAGGATCGGGATGTACTAAAATGATACTGATTTCTTCTGCCTCTTGTTATTGATAGAATGTGTTACAGAAATGATTATTGAGAACTAAAAAGAGAGAGTTTATAGTCCTACATGCCTTCAGTATTAAATTGGATCTTTAATGGGTGGGGGTATGCCTGCAAAGAAGACTCTGTAAAGATAAGACCTATCCAATGTTTTGGGTACTTAGGATATTTACATTTAAAGAAAAGACTTGCCTAGGGGCCTGCTGACAGACTGAAGAAAACAAAAGGAATCCTTTGGCTTTCTGAATTTTGAACTAGTTATTTGTGCCTGAAGCTGGAAAAATATGGAGCCATGAAGAAACTCCTCTCTAGGACTGTGTTGCAGGTTCAAATAAATGGCAGCCACTATAATATCTTGATAATTTAGAAGAGCCTTTATTTGGTTTATTTAGTTATAACTAAATTGCTAGAATCTAAAAATGACTTCTTGATTAGAGTCCCGATTGGACATTTTAGTCCATCTTGAAAGCAAAATTTCCTTTATCATTTGTCTAGGACTTAACCAAGCATGAGCAGAAGCAGAAGACAAAAGTCAGGTTATTCTTTAAAGTGAGCGAACATCACAGGGTACAGCATTGATGATAGCATCCTGGTTATTCAAACAAAAATAGTAATACTCAAAAGGAGCAATATTATTAATTACATTGTTCTGTTCTTGGCAACATTAGAGTAGATTCTAAAACCCGTCACTAGGGGGCCTTTCTGAGATGGGAGGGGGAAGGAAGCAGGTGGCTCAGCAGTCAACAAGATGGCATTACAGTGGGTAGTGCTAGTCTGTCTCAATTGAATCTTAAAGGGAGGCAGCAGGCAACCTGGAATGGTTGTTAGGTGAAAACCTGGGTCCTCTTGTTGTGAGAGAAACACAACAGTAAAGATACGGATTGAGTTTGACCCCTGACACCCATGGACCTGTTTCACAGGGACTGGAGGAGAACCTGTGAATTGGTGTATAGTGCTGCTGCTTTATGGATGACCTGTCCTGAATTGACTTTGCGTATGTATGTGGACTTACAATGTTCCAACTGGAATAAAGATTCTTCACATCAAGGAACATGCTTTTCTTCTCAGAGCACTGGGTTGATATAAGTGGGCAGTTTAGAAATTTGATACCCAAAATTTGGGCGCTAAAGACATGAAGTGGCTGGCTCACAAACTTTATAGGTGGGGGAAGGGAGGGCTGAGTCCCAGTGGCAGTGGTTGAGTGCAGGACTGCGGCCCACAGGCTTGGCGGTTTAAATCCAGCAGTGGCTCTCCAGGAGCGAGGCTAGGTAGCTCTCATGACCACCAGAGGGCATGGTGTCCCCCCCGAAAAAAACCAAAACAAAACAAAAAGAATTATAGGGTTATGGTGTAGGTGTCCACATAATTGCAATTGTTAAGTATAGCATAGTTTTGTTTTTGTTCACGTAAAGAATATTATGTTTAATATTATGTCTAAATGAGGCCAACACATTTTGCATGATAGACATTTTAGTTTTATCCTGTTAGGTACAAATATGACTTTGATATTGTTTTGTTAGAAAAATATGTACACCTAGAGGTGTGGTCTGTGGTAGTTACAAAATCTTGTGTCAACTTGAGGGTATTAACAGTGAAGGGATGGAGTCTGGCCTGTCCATCGGGTCACAGCCTGATGATGCCTCCTTGTGGGTGTGGCTTTCTCATGAGGATTCTGGGACCTTCCTCAATTCCTTCTGGGAGATGGGACACACACTCTCTGCTTCATTTTCCTGTTGAAGAGACACACTCAGAAGCTGCAGGAACCACACTGAGACCTGTGAGAGCCCTACAGATGCTTCTACCACTACTGCATGCACGAGACTTCACACCCACTGGTCTGTGATCTTCCTGCATTTGCATCAGTGCATGTGGTTTCATGAGTCTGAAGAGAGATTTATGGACTAGTATTGAACTTATGAGCTAATATCAGACTTATGGACTTGATCTGTACTAGGCTGAGATGTTTTCTTAATGTAAAACTACTCTTTGATATTGAGATAGGTAAGGTTTATTGTGCTAACCTGGCTGATAAACACAGGTGGGATTAACTGAAGGGCGGATAGAGAAATGGCTCAATGAGTCTCCCCTTTCTAGTTCTCAGATCTCTTGCTTTCTGATGGTTGGAGCAGGGTGCAGCTCCCTTAGCCAGTGTCCTGCTTCAGCTGGCAAAGTTCACTTCCTAGAAGACATCCCTGAGGAGAAGGCACATGGACCTGCCCTGATGCAGTCCTGGGTGCTGAAGCAGCCATGAGGAGACCCCTGCCAGCGCTGAGATGCTTACATGCTCACTGATTTGACTTTCCTCCTGCAGTCAGCATCACTGGGTGCATTTTATGAGATTGAGAATTAGTGTTGGGCATATGGGCTAATGTCGGACTTATGGGCTTAGACAGCACTGAGTTAAGACCTTAATGTACACTTACCCTTTATTTAAAACTCTCTTATGAGTTTCTGTGGAATTGTTTCTCCAGTTTACCCAGACAAACACAGATATAAAGTTCTTCCTTACACCTATATGAGTGTCCCTGAATTTGTTTCTCTAGTCAGCCAGGCATAACCCAGAGTGTTTCTGGAAGAGGATAAGAAGAATATAATTATCAACTCTGGATTATAAATGAGTAAAGAACTAAAAGAAACAATCTAAATGAAGTTCACCAAGAAGACTTTTAGATGCAAAGTGATCTAAATTAAAATGGAGGATTGAAAAGAAGAAACATTTATGTTGGGGGGGCGGAGAAGACCCCACACCAAATTGTGTATCTGGCAATTGTTAGGGGCAATGAGTCAGTTCAATGTACACAACGGAGCGCCGCCTTCATAATTGCTGTTTTGTGTGAGCCCTCTGCTGCAGCCACTGTGCCCATCTGTCTTGTTGGAAGCCTTCTTCTTTTTCTGCCCCTCTACTTTGCCAAGCATGAGGTCCCTGCCCTGGAACTCATCTCTTCTGATCACCTGTCTTTGCTTCTAAGGAGCATTCTGGCTGTACTTCTTCCCAGACTGATTTGTTTGTTCTTTTGGCAGCTCATGATGTTTTCAATGTTCATAATTCAGATACATCAATTGTTAAGGGTGGGTAAGAACTGAAGATACAGGTAAACCCCCAAAGTGATGAATTTGATAATGCTAACAACTGCCATTTTAGCAACCACTTACATCCACAAGTTTTTACTGAAGAAAAAATTATAAATAGGAGAGAGAGGAAAGCACTTTACAAGTAATACATAAAACCAAAGAATAAAACTCATTGCCAGTGAGTCTATACCATCTCCATGCAATTCTAGCGGACGGAGGAGAAGTGTCCATAGAGTTTCCAAGGCTGTACATTTCTATAAAAGGAACTTGCGCATCTTTATTCTGTGGATAATTTGGGGGGTTCAAATCAGTAAACAGTTGACCTTTAGGCTAGCAGCACAATGCACAACTACTGTACTATCCGGGGTCCTTGCAGAAGAATCCCATTTGTGGTGGTCATATGCTTATGTTAATTTCATGATTGAGATGTAGGGGTGGAGTCTAGCCTGTTAATCTGGAGAGAGCCATTGAGTAGCCAATGAGGCCTCCGTGTGGGCATGGCTTTCTCCTGAGACTTCTGGGAAGTCTCGTGATATTTCTCTCATGGAGATGAGAAGCTATCTCCCCAGCTGTTGAGAGTCAGTTTCAGAGACGATGAATCACGGACAAGACAAGATGGCAGCATCTGAGGAGCTGGAGGAGAAGCCACATGACTCTGCCCTGATGGAGCCAGGCCTGGGAAGCTGGAGAGGCCACGTGGGGACCCCTCCCAGCGATGAATTGCTTCAGCCACCACAGGATGATGTTGATGGACTCTGAGTCCTGGGAGCGAGGAGCCATGAGGAGACCCCTGTTGGCACTGGGATTCTGCACCCACTGACCTGTGACTTGGTGAGTTGAAAGGAGACGTTATAGACTGGTATCGGGCTTATGGGTTAGTATTGGACTTATGACTTTGAACTGGACTGGGTTGGGATGCTTTCTCAGTGTTCCATTCCTTTTGTATATAAACCATTCCCTTATATCCATAGGCGTGTCTATAAATTTGTTCCTCTAGTCTACCCGGACTAACACACCATTATTGTTGTTACTCATTCTGCAGAGTTGGCTCTGTCTTGTAGGAACCTTATGTAAAACAGAAGGGAACACTGCCTGGTCCTGTACCATCCTAATGCCTAGTAAACAGGAATACCTTGATGCAAAACAAACAAACAAGCAAACCCAAACGTCAACACCTTAAAGTTGATTCAGACTTACAGGCATCCTACATAGGGTTTCTAAGACAATAAATGTTTCCCAGAGCAGATAGCCTCATCTTTCTCCCACAGAGCATCTGGTGGGTTGGAACCGGTGACCTCACAGCAGCCTGACACCTAACCCTATCACCACAATACTAATAGATTAACTCAAGAGAGAATAAATGTGCTTGTTTCTTTTAATGTGAGGATAGGGAGAATTTGTCTCACGTATTTTACACAGGGTATGAGGAGGGACTAGTCCCTGGAAAAGGTTACCATGCTTGGTAAAATTGATGGCCAGTGAAACATGGGAAGATTTTCCGTGAGATGGATTGACACAGTAGCTACAATCGGCTCAAACATAACAATAATTGGGGATGGCACTGGACCAGGCACTATTTTGTTCTGTTGTCTGAATCAGAACCTGCTTGACTGCACTTCACCGTAGGGAGACCATGGCAACTAGCTGAGGGAATCCTGGTAGCGTAGTGCTTACATGTTGTGTTAGAACAGGTTGACTAAAGAAACAAAATCAGGGACACTCATATTTGTACAAGAAAGAGCTTTACATCAAAGAGCAATCGTGTATTGAGATAACATCCCAGCCCCGTTCAGATCAATTCCATAAGTCCAATATTAGCCCATACGTCTGATATTGGTCCATAAATCTCTTTTCAGACTCACACAGCCACTCATAATGATGTCGAATGCAGGAAGATCATAGCCCGGTGGGTGAAGAATCTTGTGGATCCAATGGTGGTCGAGGCATCTCAGTGATGGCGTGGGTCTCCATGAGGCTCCTCCAGTTCTCCGAGTATGGCTTTTCAGCAGGAAGGTGAAGCAGGGAGAGAAAGGAACTTCCCCAAATCCTCATGAGAAGACCACGCCCACAAGGAGGGATCATCAGACTGCGACCTGATTGACAGGCTAGGCTTCACCCTTACACTTATTTATCAAGTTGACATGAAATGTTGCAACAACCACACTTGCTCAGCTCATCACTGCCAAGTCAGCGGTTCCAAATCCCCAGCTGCTACAAGGGAGAGTGACAAGGCTTTTACTCCAGTGAAGAGTTTCAGTCTAAGAAACCTAAAGGAGTATTTTTACCGTGTTGCTGAGCTGGCAGCGAGTTTGAGAACCCTATCAACTGTTAGATGTTGTGAGTATGCTGGTGGTAGTACGGTTTTAAAGGAGGATGTCTGGTTGTTCTTAGGAAATAGCTCCTCAGAGATTTAGAGTGATTAGGGTTAAAATGTCAAAGAGTAACTAAAAAATGTTCAAAGATCATCGAAGTTGAGTGTGTCAAAGAGCTCCATATGTGTGCATGTCGACAGAGGGAAGATGTAAATGTGGCAGATGAACAGTTGTGAATCTAGGTAAAGAGAACATAGATTTTCATTGTAGTTTCCTTGCAACTGTTCTGTCGGTTTGAAATTTTAAAATAAAATATCCCAGGGAAGAAGAGATATGTTCCATTGTTTTCATTCACAGTATGGACACTGGGCTTTTGGGTGCTTTCCTGAATGGAATCTTTTGACTCTGTGACCAGCTGTGTGGGAGCTGCATATATTTTTTTAAAGGGCCCAGATGAAAGAGATTGTGTCCTCAGCCCAAGTGAAAACGATGCGTTTTCCCTTGACTGCTAATGAAATGGCCAAGGAGTGTCCTCATCATGGGTGCATTCATGAATAGAGTCCTGCTTTGCATGGCACAGCTGTCCGCTGGCACAGAGAGCCCATACATCCATCTTCATTGTACAGCAGAGTAAAAGCTCCCAGGGGCTCGGAGCTTGTAAAAAATCTTGAGCTTCATTGGGATCTTAGAGCTATTGGGAAATTAAGATTCTGCAGGAAAACTCCCAGCCCTGTGCATAGTGACCACCTATCTTTTAGAGGAGGCATGCATGTTGCTATGACGCTGACCAGGTTTTAGCGAAGTTTCCAGGGTCAGACGAATTAGCCTTGTGAAGGTATTCCTGAAAACCAACCCAGCAGAACCTTGTGGGTTTCAGTGATCTGATCGACTGCTCAACAACCAAGCGCGGGAATGGCACAGGACGGGGCATTCTGTTGTATATGAATTGGGGTCAGGGGGTTTACTGGAGGGCGGCTAGCAACACAAAGAGGGACAATTACGTTTTTGGAGATAAGAAAAAATATTCTCACTAAAAATCAATAGCTAGACCTTCAGTTTTTAAAAAGTAAAACTTGATTCCAGTGTTGAGGGCTTTGGACTGGCATCTTGTTTCCACATGACTTTGGCCATTTACTACTTGCTCAGGGTCTTGGGGCAGTTGTGGTGGGACAGAGGAGGGGCCGCTTCTCCCTTGGCTTCCTAGACCTTCATCTTTCCCTGAACATCCCCATGTTATTTTTCCCTCTAGTGTGCCACTTCTCATGCCAGTCCGCTTGCCAAAATCATCTTTGTTTTCCCCCGGTGGCCTTCAATCAAGTTTTTAGTTCTGTACAAGAGCCTCTTCCCATCTGTTCTCTCATCGTTCACTCTTTTCCTTCTGTCGTGTCAGCTTTCCCTTTGTCCTTTTGGCTTTCCTGCTGGCTTTTCCTGCCAGCCAGCCTTGACTGTTTCCCCACTCCCGCTCTCATCATCAATGTAATTACATTTCTGTGGGAGAGGGAAATCAACAGATAAAGGGGAAAGTCACCCTTCATATCTCTCTCTCTCTCTCTCTCTCTCTCTCTCTCTCTCTCTCTCTGTTTCATGCAGGCATACACACACACATACACAAGCACAGGCACGCATGGACCCAAGATGATGGCTGAGTGAGATATTGCCAACAATAAAAAAATGCCTCTTGGCTTGAGTTTCGATTTCTCAGAAAGCCTTGAATGGCCTGTTTCTTCTTCATCAACTTCACCTCAAACTCTAGGCTAAAGAGTATAGCAAGCAGATATGGACTGAAAATCAATTCCACCCCTCAAAGCATGAACTTGGGCAAGTTGCTTCACTTCTCCATATCTGTGTTGTTGCTGTTTCCCCTGAGAGTTGGTCATGAGGACACTGTCTTCCTCCAGGAGTTGCTGCCAGAATGAGGAAGACAGTGTATGTCAAGTACCTCGCAGAGCACAGCGTGTAGTCTCTTTACTCACCATTATCCTTAGCCTCTGCAAGTCATCGCCCACCAGCCCCGTCAGACACAGAGGGGCCTGGCTCTCTGTGGGCTCAGTTTCCCCCATCTGGCATTGTTTAGAACACTGCCTTCTGTCGTCTCTTGGCCTACCTGCTTGTCTTCTTCCCCTCTTTCTGCGTCCTGTTCTTCTCGCTCTCCTTCTTGACTTTCTCTTTTCATCCCTCTTGTTTTCCTTTTCTCTGTGTTTCCCACCAAGGCTTAGAGACTAGAGCCAAGGTTCATAGCTGATGGAGCTGAGTGAAGGGAAAACGAGGCATACCTGTCATAGAGCCAACCTGGCCACATTGTTGCATTCCTTCATTGACAGTTGGGAGCTACTCTCTTACTGACCTTCCTGATAGCCAAGGGAAAGGTGGAAAAAAATAAAGCATGGCCCATGAGATTAATGGCATATATAAAAATAGTGACTCTTTTCCTAGGCATTCCTACATCCTGCTAAAGGGGACCCCAGGTGATGTAAGGAAACGACAGCTAGTATAATAGTAATAGTTATAATATGTCCAATTTCATAATTGTTATCATAAAAAAAACTTCAGGGAACTCTGTCTTATTGTGCCCTTTCATATAGGTTGATGACAGACTGCTGATGTTCAATCCAGGAAAAGTACTTTTACAAGGAACGAGGACAATGCAGTCTGTGTGCACAGTCCTCCAGGAGCTCACATGCTGCTGGGCTCCGGCAAAGAACAAGCTCAAAGAAGGAGGAGAAAGCATGCAGCTAAGTCGATTGACTTGTGGCCGCACCAATGGGCTCATAGAGAGCAGCACGATGAGGCTCAGGCAGGCTAGGCACCCTTTCCCTGTGTCGGCCAGAGGGTTGTTACGGGTCAGAGCTAGCGTGACGGCATCTACCAACAATAGAGAAGTAGATCCCAGTCCTCCTGACCGTCCTCCAGAGGTGTAACCACTGGCAGCCAGACTTCTTAAAAGTACAGGAAAAGAGAATTCCAAGCAATCCCCAGCCTAGATAGACTCGGTTTTGAAGGAAGGGAAGGGAGAAGGGATTGGACAATCACTCAGGCACGCTTAGTTTAATGAAAATTAAGGAAGGAAGAAGGAAAGAGAGAGAGAGAGAGAGAGAGAGAGACCAAGATTCTCTAATAGTCATTTCTGGAAAGTGGAATTTCAGGCACTTATTTTCTGCTTTACTTATGAGTCTCTACCTTGAGGGGGTCTAGCTTTGGTTAAAAGAGAAAGCAAAGAAAACAAAGCAACGGAAGTCATTTTCAGGGAAAAACAGGTACTGGGGCTTTTCTGAAACATACCTGGATAGAGGTAAATGTAGCCGAAATGTCTCACAGCTCAGGTTCACACATTGAATCTCTTCAGAATCTCTTTGTGAATTTTTAATAGATACCGTTGCCTTGGTTCCACCTCAAGCCAGTTTAAAGTTAAGACATCAAAGGCTATACCCCAGGCATAGGCATTTGAAGAGGCTGCTCCCTGATTGTACTCTGCAGCTGGGAAGACAACTGCTGTCCAATCTGGCCAGGATCATGATAGTACCAATGGCCAAGTTCTTCCGGCCAATCAATATGGCATCCTATGCATTAGCATCTGCTTCCTTTCCAATCTCAACTTATTCCACAGTCCCATTTGTTCAGTGCCCAGAAACATGCCTGGTAAATAGTAGGTTCTAAATTAAAAAGAAAGTTGAGGTGCATAAATAAAAGCATTATGGTGTGCTGACTCTGGCCACAAAACCAACCAAAATCAAAACAAGTGCACTGCCATCCAGTGGACTTCGACTGCCCCCCTGACTCTGGGTGCTGCTCTGCCCAGCTCCTTCATACTTCTGATCTCTTCTCTGACTGATTCCCTGTGGGATGAAGATAGGATTTTTCCACCAAAGAACAGGGCAGGAGGGTCCCTGTGGCGCTTCAGAGACTGTAACCCTTGAGAGGTATAGATAGTCCCATCTCTCTCCTTCAGAACAGCTGGTGGTTTTGAACAGCTGATCTTGAGGTTAGCAGCTCAACACTTACTCCAGTAAACCACCAGGATGAAACCAAACCCCCCGAATTTAACACCCCTGCATCCCTGCCCCACTACCTAATCTCGTAAGCATCCACATTGAAGCCACTTAGTTTTCTAGGAATATGTATTGATTGTCTTGTCATTGGTTGGTTTGGCTAGATCATAGACTGTATAAATGAGCGAGTGACAATATTAGGCGTGATCATACTGTTCGTCCCATAATTGATCTTAAGCTATTCATTTGGGGATTTCTGGAGAGGAGGAGGTCTTTGGTTGAAGGCATGCCAAGGCTGTATGTTCCAGGAGGGCAGGGTTGGTCTTTCCACCACCCTGTCTCCCAGGCTCAGAAGAGTCGGCATCCAGTAAGTACTTGCTGAATGAACATCAGAGGAGCGAATGATCATGCATGCATCGCGTTAATGTAGAGAGGCTAGCTTTCATCACCAGGATGGTATCATTACCTGGGTGATGAATGAAGGAACTTGAGGAGGAGGAGGCATACGTCCACTCATGCAAAAACAATGCCGACTCATTCAGATGAAATTGAACAAAGAGGTGATTAAAAGGTACCGCAAACCAGACTGAGATGTGGTTCGGGAAGGAAAGGATTGGAGGATGCATCTTTGATAGAGTTTGGTCCCAAACATCAATAGAATGAACTTTTAAAAATGAAAATCAGCTCATGGTTTAAGTCTATCAAATCTTTTGAAATAATCTCCCCATTTTTGAAGACCCCATGACTATAGCAAGCCAGTTTCTTGACTGCCCCCACGCCCAAAACTTGTTGCTGTTCTGCCCACATCCTGCATACTTCTGATCTCTTCTCTGACTCATTCCCTGTGGGACTAAGATAGGACTTTCCCATAATTATAGATACTGCAAAATATTAAGCAAATATTAGTAACCATTACCCAGCCCCAAAGCTTAGAGCTATTCTCCCTAAAGGCTCCAAAGATCAGAGGCCATTGTCTCTCCCACAAAAGATAGGACTGGCTCCCTGCCACTCGGACAATGGGTCACTTCCCCTACCCCATCTGGTCCCTAATAGGCAGAGTTCACAGGCTACTGTTAATGATCTCTAAAGAGTCAAAGTACCAGACAAACCTCTGCCCTTATCACATCCCCCTCTTTCCTGTCACATAGGCACTCCTAGACCGTCCCCCTCATTACTGAATAGCCATTAGGGTGACGTGTGTTGACTTGTAATGACAAGCTCATATGTGCCCCGTAAGGTTATATAAGCTTGGTCAAAAATACATCTATCTCTCTCTCCACGTGGATCACCAAACAGGACTGAGGTGAGCATGCTGCCATGAAACGTGCCCTACTCTATTATCTCTCTGTTTCTCATGCTCTCTATGACTTTACTGTAATGATTATTGCTGGGCAACTGCGTCTATCGGACCTGTGATGCAATATTGGAGGCTGGTTTCCTCTGATCGTTCCCCAAGGCTCACTCTGCTCCAGGCATGCCTAGCAGGGAGATATTTTTCTTTTTTGGGGGGAGGGGGATTTTTGTTTTGTTTTTGTTATTTTGTGGGGAGAGGGGGCATCACTGCCCTCTGGTGGGAGTAGGAGGCCCAACCTTGCTCCTGGAGAGCTGCTGCTGGGTTTGAACGACCACTACACCACCGGGGCTCAGCCCAGGGAGATTCTTGCCACAGGACACTTACCCTTTCCAGTCCATCCCTCCCTCTCTAGCCACCCAGATCTGAAACGATTCTCTCCTTGACTGTGGGGTTCTGCTCAGTCTTCACCTTCACACTACCACTACCCAGTTTTCCCAGTCACACTACCGAAACTTCAAATGCCTCCCTGGTCGCAGGCACACTGGGACTGCCCATTGCCATTCCTGCTTCATGGCGCCGCCTGTCCCGGGCCCCTTATCTCTGGCTGACACCATTTCTCGGCCTGCATTTTACTTCCTTTTCACTCTCAGGCCTCTTCCATTATCACATACTCATCACAAAGACATATTTTCGTCTATTTGTTCTTCTGCATTACTCCCAGCACCTGGGACAGGGCCCTGACCTATTAAAAACACCCAAGGCCATGGCAAACAAGCCGGTGTGACTCATGCTGGCTCCACGAATCACACAGTAGAAATGCCCCCTATGGTGTTTTGGGTTGTAACCTTGACAAAGCCAGCCCTTACTTTGATCGTGCCACTGGGTAAGTTTGGGCACCAACCTGTAGGTTAGTATTCTATCACAAACTGTTCAATCCAGAGACTTTTCACACACACACACACACACACACACACACACAGCAAAATTCCAAATTCAGATTTCAAAGCCACCCTACAGTATAGGGTGAGCAGCCTGGGTGGCATACTGGTTAAAAGTGGGACTGCTAATTGCAAGTTTAGCAGTTTCAAAGCACCCGCTACGCCTCAGGAGAAAGAAAGAGCGTCCTGCCCCTATCAGAGTTACAATCTCTGAGATTCACGGGGTCTGTTCTACCTGTCAACAGTGGGCATTGCCCCAGTGTCAGTGAATTTGAGTTTGGGTAGAGGACAGCGTAGAACTGCCTCTGCAGGTTTCTGAGGCTATGAATGTCTCCAGGAACAGAAAGCCTCATCTTTCTTCATGGGAGGAGCCGTGGGGTTTGAACTGCTAACCGTGTCATTAGCAGTCTAATCTTCACTTTCACCTTGTGTGTATTATATGCACATAACATATCCCACTCTGCCGCCAGGTCTGTTTTTGATATATAATAGTAGCTTGGTAAGCACTGACCCAAGGAATGGACATACTGACAAGATGAAAAACTACATGCAGACACCCTGTTGAGCTCACCCACCTCACACTGGTCATCCTTACAACTTCAGCTCTCTGTCCCATGTGCACCACCTCCAAGCTCTGCTAGAGTCTCAGCTCTAAGAGGAGTCCTCCATGGCTTTGTCTCCCTGTGATGCAAACCACAGAGAAGAGATTATTGATTTATTTTATTTTATGTCAATTTAGTGTTTTGGAAATTGCAGCAGAGATGTTAACAAGAACAGGCTGATCTCTCATTGTGTTCCCATCAAGATACGTCAAAACAAACAAACAAACAGACAAACAACAAGCCAATCTCCCAGTGAAGGTTGTGTTCTGCTCTTGGAAATGCTCAGTTACTGATGAATGAGGACTGAGGTAAATTGAGGGAGAAGTCTAGTTACAAATGGCCTCTCTGCATTCTCTTCTCAGCAAGGCTTCAGGCTGCGGACAGATCAAGGGGAGAGTCAAGGAAGCGCTGTGTGTGTGGTTCAACCTAGGTGACTGCTTACCTAGATTACAACAAGCAAACAAAGCCCTCCTGGACCTTTGAACAAAGTGGGCTAGATATCTTTAAGACAGTGGTTCTCAACCTTCCTAATGCTGCAACCCTTTAACAGTTCCTCATGTTGGAGTGAGCCCCCAACCATAAAATTATTTTTGTTGTTACTTTATAACTGTAAGTTACTTTATAGCTGTTATGAATCAGGTGACTCCTGTGAATGGGTCATTCAAGCCCCACAGGGGTCACGACCCACAGGTTGAGAATCACTGCTTTAAAAGCTCCCTGCAACTGTTTTCTTATTTGTCTTGAATTCATCGTTGCCCAGTGGTGCATGGCATTCATTTCCCCACCAATGAAGGAATCCAACACAGAGATGAGGCCCTTGACCATGAAGGACCTGGGTGCAGGAGAGATACACACCCGTGACCTAGACATTTCCTGTGCAGCGCTGGCATTCTTACCTTACTTAAGAAGCAAAACCATACTCTTGCCAAACTAACGACATGCAACAAGACTTTTGTGCCTGTAAAAACAAATCTTTTTCAAAGTTACAGACTAAAGGTCTGGATTATCTGGTAAAAAAAATTGGCTCTACAATAAATATACTGTTTATCTTTCTTTACCACCACCACTCCCCCCCCCCCCACACACACATACTGGACTTTCCAAAATTTCATAATTGGTTGAGAAGCAAAATACAAAGTTGGGTGAGGATTTGTGACTCAGGCTCCTGGGATTGCTATCTACTGCCAAAGACCAGTCAGCTTTCCAAAAGAAAGCTCACATTTCCCAAACCAACAGCAGTGTAAAATGAATATAGTCCCCAGTGTCCTCCTCAGAATCCCAACCAGTCTGTGGTAGAATGATAAGCGGGGGTAAGGGTGTGTGAGCCCCAGAAAGCTTTGCTTCCTATTGAAAAAAACAGAACAACATACACACACACACACACACACACACTAACCCCGTTGCCATGTATCGATTGTACGTGGTAGAATTCCTATGGAGGATTGCTGAGACTGTCAATCACTATGGCAGGGATTAGATTTCCCTGTGACCCTCTTGTAAGCCAGCCTCATTTTCCTCCAGCAGAGTGTCTGGTGCATTTGAACTACTGACCTTATTAGCAGCGTAATACTTAACCCACAGCACTACCCAGGCTCCTTTGTTTCCCACAGTGGGACACAATTTCTTCCATTTCCATATGACAGAGTCCATATGTTCAAAAGAACTTAATACATGCCTTGTAAAAGCATCAATGTGAAGGGGTGTTTTTTTTTTTGAAGCATATTTTGTTCAGTACAATCTAAGTACAACTTAGAGTTTAGTGGGCTCTGGTGCAAGTAACCACATTTACATGGTATTTTGTCAGTAACTCAATGTTCCCTGTAGGACAGAGGGACATTGTGGGAAATGAAGCATGTGGAAGGCATGTCAGAACAAGAATGCCGAGTTAAGCATGTATCCGCTTCTCTTTGAGCCTCAGTTTCCTTTATCTTCCTCCATGGGATCGGATGTCAATGCTTCCTAAGCAGGAGTGTTGGCAGGATTAGCCTTTTTGAAAAGCTGAAGGTTGATTTCCTTTTTCCCAGCAACAACTGGTGTCCGTGACTTTGTGCTGGACTTTGAAGAATGTTGGTATGATAATCGCAGGGGTGAACTTCTTTCTCTGGAAACCATATGTCGTTGTACATTTGTGGCGCTTGACTATGATCCCCAATCCAGAAAGTCTCCCATGTACCTCAAGGCGCTTTCCCACACCTTCCCCGTGTCTCTGTTTGAGGTGAGAAGCAGGAACAAATGATTTTATAAAGGCAACACTTTCTAGACAGCCATCTTACATTCTGTATGGTGTGAACTCCCTTTCCGCTAGTCCTGATTCCCTTGCATCCATCAGGAGGGACTCCTCAAACGAGTAAGTCCAGATCACAGACACCTTGGTGAAACAAAGAAAGATATGAAGTGACTGTTTCTCCACATAACCTCCATCGAGATCTGCACACTTCTGGAGATATTTCCATCTCTCTAACCCTCCCCTGAAGACATTTGTACACGTCCATTTATACCAGGTCATAAAAGGCAGTTTGGGCGTCCTTGAAGGAGTTAAATTATGTTCCTTTGATATTGTCTTTGCGCTTAGGGAACAAGAAGTCTGAGTGCGTGAGACCAGTTGTGGGGTGCATGGGATTAGGTTTCCCTGTGACACTCTTGTAAGGCAGCCGTCACCAGTATTCTGACAGGGGTGGGGGTGACAAAAATGCCTCTGAATAACTTTCTTGGTCTTTTTCTTACCAATGCAGTTTTCAATTTTTTGAAAAATCAGCTCCTACGACTGTCCTGTATTCCTTGAGAGAATCTATCAAGATGACCTCTTTGGAATTCCAAAGATCATTTCCCTTCACCTCCCGAATTGACCTCTTAACCTTGAATTTAACTCAGAAGGCATGGTTTTGATTGGACCAGTTTTAAAAAGCATTTTAATGAGAATTAGACAAGGGTATTATGGAGAGAACTTGTCTGCAGGCATCCTCTGACAATAGAGACGTGTGTAAAGATGCTTTGATTAGAATAAACCCAGGCAAATATGAACTGGAACTCGAGTGGTAATACTTGTTTAACAATAGAATTATTGAGTTATAATTAGCAAATCATACAATTAATAGTTCAATCATATATTAAGGCGGGTTGAGGAATCATCCCCACAACAACTTTGGAATAGTTTCTTCCTTCTTTTTTTTTCTTTAGCATCACTGTCTTGGTAGGAGTAGGAAGCCCAGCCTTGCTCCTAGAGAGCTGCTGCTGGATTTGAACTGTCAACCCTGTGGGTCACAGTCCTGCACACAGCCACTGTGCCACGGGGGCTCAGCTCCATTTTCTTCCTTCTTGTGCCCCTTACTGTGGACTCCCCATTTCCTCCAACCTCCCTTTCCATGCCCTCAGGTACTAATGCTGTTTGCCTAGGACTCCCTCCCCCTCTCCCCCCCAGACTTCCCTGCACATGCAAACATACAAAACAAAATAATCATGATAATAATTAAGGACCTAGAAACCATGACCAGGAAAAATCTCAGTCGAAAAGAAAGTAGAGAATATTAGAGAAACTCACCTTCAGCAAAGCCTGCATAAGGTGGGAACTAGTTGGAGAAGGGAAGCTCACATATGTCTTGCTAACATAGAGCACAACACAAATGAATAAACAAAGTGCAAGTCCTGCACCCTGTCCCAGGTGGAAAGCTCTCCAACATTCGTGGAGATGAAGGAAGCAAAGAGTTCAATGTGGATTGTAGCGGGCATTGCACAATCCCTTTTCGATATGGTGGCATGACTGAATCGTGTGATACAGTAACTATAGCTCAGTAAAATAATCTTTTTTGGAGGGGGGGGCATCATTGCCCTCTGGTGGTCCTGGGAGCGACCCAGCTTTGCTCCTGAAGAGCCACTGCTGGATTTGAACTGCCAAGCCCATGGGCCGCAGTCCCGCACTCTACAACTATGCCACCAGGGCTCAGCCCACATAATTTCTTTTAAAAAAGGTGGACAATTTTTGAGACCTGAAAAATAAAGGTGTGTGTGTGTGTGTGTGTGTGTGTGTGTGTGTGTGTATGGAGAGAGAGAATGTGTAATACTTGGGTTTGAAGACGTTGCATTTATAGTAACATTTTCAGAGCCTTTCTTTTGCACAGGACAGGGTTGAGATGGTCCAGAGAATGAAAGGATCGACATGGCTGTCTTTTGGTCTTTCCTCCAAACCGCTGTCTGTGTGTTCCCAGAAGGACTCTCAGCTTAGTCGCAAGCGGCGCCATCTTTCCCCTGGATGTTCCTTGTGCTGCGACTCTGAGGAAACCCCAACAGCTCTGCAGTATGTAATTATGCTTTCCTCTGACACAACAGGAATGCTTGGCCCCGTGTTGCTGTGAGAGACTCATCAAGTGGGCCGCCAGAGGCAGGGGGCTGAGGGGGAGGGAGGGACAGGCCAGGGAGCCCAGTGGCTTCTGCCATGTCACTTGTGCTGTCTGTCTGACTCTCACGGCTCTTTGAAAACTTGTGAGCTTTTCTCAAACCAGCAGCTGTGGTAGATTTTTGGTGCTGGGTTCCCAAGCCCCCTCCAGTCATCAGTGTAACAAGGGATGATATCAGGCATTAGGGCAGATTCCACTACCCCTGAATCATATAGAGACTCCAGGCCAGATGATGTCATCAGAAACATATGTGCTAGTGTGAAGGGACAACTTGGACTTGAGAACACGTTATGTTTGCGGGGGGTGGGGGCAGTGAGAACTAGGCATTCAGAGGCCGACCACAGATGGGGAGAGGTCACCCCTTCATCTTTCTCCAGTGGGCAAGAAGCCACCAAGAAAGTGCGTCCTTTGATGGGTGGTTTTGCTGTTCTCAAATATTTCTGGGAATATTTATTTTGAAAAGTAGGGTACAAGTGTTTTTCAAACACAAGGACTAAAGGCTGCATGCTGGCAATCATTACCATGATTTTATAAATGTGGGAGTTTCTAACCAAGTTTGATCTCCACACATATATGTACATATACATCCCACTCATTTTTAAATTTTAATTCACATCTAATCAATAGTTCAATCACATTAAGACTCATATTTTTTTTAAGAAAGGTATTTCCTGCAAAAGGGACATAAGGGAAAAAAGCTACTGTATACAAACATTCCTGGGATGAGATCCAGATAGCATGACAGGGGCCACACCAAATCCAGGGATACATATGGTAGCCATCTAAAAAGGTGGGAAAAAAAGACATGGGTAGTGGAAGAACAGGAAAGAGGGGCCAGACTTTGACTCCAGTGCTCCAAGACATGAATGCAACGTACCAGCATGAAGCAGGGAACCAATAGAGAGGTCTGCAGAGTAGACCCCAATCCCAACTTTGTGGAAAGCTCCCTCTCCCTGTAGAAGAATTTACTTCAGAGGAAAGCACTGACACTATAGCACAGGGAGAGAGACATGTCTGATCAGAGCACATAGATAAAGTGACCAGATTTTAAGCAGGACACCACTGACTCTGGGGGTAGGAGGTGGGGTGTTCTTGATTAAAAATTTGGTCTCTATGAAGCAACAAAAATTTTCATAGAACACAAGAATAATATTGTAATATATTTATTTTAATTTTTTTTTATTTCTAAGTTCAATCCTAAGAACCTTAGCAGTCCTATGGGGACATTTGATTTTAGCTAATTTAGAGACGAGTGATTGAGAGAATTGCATTAAGTTACTCTGGTTAAGAATGGCATAGAGGCCTCACCAGCCGGACTCTGTAATCCATGCACTACATTGCTTCTCAATGAATACAATCTTCCCATCACTTTAAATTTTAACTTTAAAACACCATGGGATGTTGTTACATTGTTAAAAAGCAGGATGTCTGGTTGTGGGATGAAGACAGAACTTTTCTACAATTACTATGCTTCAAAATATTAAGCAAACTGTTGACCAGCATTTGTTGTGGAAGCTGAGTTAGCTGCTTTCTCTGTGGTTCCCAGTTATCTGAGGCCTTTGTGTGTCTCACAACAGAGCTAACTCCCCTGCTGTTAGGATGATGGTTCCCTTCCTTTGAAGCCTGTGGGCAGATTCACATGCTGATGTTAATGATCTCTAGCCTAACCTGTATAGCCACATCCAGGAGTCTGGGGTCTGGTCTTGTAACATGGGACCCTGATAACTCCCTTTCCTATGTGTGCGCATGGTACAACCCCTTCCCATGAGTGTGTCCTTGCCTGTAACTGGGGGCCTGGGTTGGCTCCAGAGGGTATATAGGGATGGGATGTAGGATAGACGCATTCTCTTCTGCCTGCCTCTTTCCCGCTTTGAATGAGGGACGCACTCCTTTATCATGTAGTCCCTTCCTCTCTCTCCCTCCTCTCTCTCTCCATGTGGACCATCTAGTGGGGCGGAGGAGAGCATGTACCATGAAATGATATATGTGTAACTCCTATTGTTCTTTTCTCTCTCTATGATCTCTGTATCGTTATCATAATAAATAATAATTATCGCTGCACAATTGCCCGTTGAACCCTTGCTGTGAGTATATCAGAGGCTGGCCTCTTTAAATAAGAGCAAATGAAGGGGGAGGAAGAGATAGTGGGGCACATCCTGGCCTACCACGCCCTGAGGAGGAGATCCCTGCTCAGAGCAACCAATATGGCGGGACCACTATGAAACACGATATCCCTCACTGATCCATAATACTTCAGTGAAAAACATTGGAAACACAATGTGAGAATTGTATTGGATCTGATCCCACCACAGGGAGGTGAAATACCAAGGACATGCAATAGAACAGCAAGGGGGCTTTTCTTGTTGTTGTTTTCTTTTTTTTGCTTTGTTTTGCTCTGTCTTGTTTTTTTTAATGCATATTATTATATCTGAAGGTCTAGCTAGATAAGATAGGTGGGATAAACAATCTGAAGAAGGAGACAATAGGACTGGCAATTTGGGGGGACATGGGAGAGGGATAGGAGGGGGAAGGGAAGTGGGTGTTAGCAAACACAGGGACAAAGGAACAACAAGTGATCCAAAATCGATGGTGAGAAGGGTATAGGAGACCTTATAGGGCTTGATCAAGGGTAATGTAACCAAGAAGAATTACTGAAACCCAAATGAAGGCTGCACATAATAGTGGGACAAGAGGAAACTGAAAGGAAATAGAGAAATGAACTAGAAGGCAAACGGCATTTATAGATGTCTAGATATGCATATACATATATTTTATATGATGGCGGGGAAATAGATCTATGTGCATATATTTATAGGATTAGTATTAAGGTAGCAGATGGACATTGAGCCTCTACTCAAGTACTCCCTCAATACAAAAACTTTTTGTTCTATTAAATTGGCAGTCCACGATGCTCACCTTACCAACACGATTATTGAATATAAAGTGGGTGCATAAGCAAATATGGTGAAGAAGGCTGATGGTGTCTGGCTATCAAAAGATATAGTATCTGGGGGTCTTAAAGATTTTAAGATAAACAAGTGGCTTACTAGCATGATTGTTAAATACAAAGTGGGTGCATAAGCAAAGGTGGTAAAGAATGCTGATGGTGCCCAGTTATAAAAATATATATATTGTCCGGGGTCTTAAAGGCTTGATAAATAAGCGGCCATCTAGCTCAAAGCAACAAAGCCCACAAGGAAGAAGCACACCAGCCTGTGTGATCACTAGGTGTTGATAGGATCAGGCATTAAGGAACAAAAACTTGTATCATTGTCAATGAGGGAGAGTGTGGAGTGGAGACCCAAAGCCCATCTGCAGATGACTGGACATCCCTTTACAGAAGGGTCACGGGGAGGAGATGAGCTAGTCAGGGTGCAGTAGAACATTGATGAAACATACATGTTTCCTCAAGTTCTTTTTTTTTTTTTCGGCATCACTGCTCTCCGGTGGTGGGAATAGGAGGCCCAGCCCCACTGCTGGAATTGAACCTCCGTCCCAGTGGGCCACAGTCCCGCGCACAACCACTATGCCACCGGGGCTCAGCCCCTCGAGTTCTTTAATATTTCTTCCCTTCCACTATCATGATACCAATTCTACCTTACCAATCTAGCTGGACCAGAGCATGTACATGGGTACATATAAGAAACATATAAGATTCCCTGGAAACACAGGGAATCCAGGACAGATAAACCTCTCAGGACCAATAATGAGAGTAGAGATGCCAGGAGGGTAAGGGAAGGTGGGGGGGGGGGGAAGGATGGGGAAACCATTCACAAGTATCTACATATAACCCTCTCCCTGAGGGATAGACAACAGAAAACTAGGTGAAGGGAGTCATTGGTCAGTGTAAGACATGAAAAAAAAAATTATTAAGGGTTCATTGGGGGGGGGGCAGTGGCAGGAGGGGGAAGATGAGGAGCTGATATCAAGGGCTCAAGTAGAAAGCAAACTATTTGAAAATGGTGATGGCAATAATGTACACATGTTCTTGACACAATGGGTGGATGTATGGATTGTGATGAGCTATTTGAGCCCCCAAATAAAATTATTTTTTAAAAAAGAAAGGAATTTCTAGATGTATGTTTCTATAGGTACAACACGATATCAGTGTATAGTACTTCCTTCAAATGTTTTTTATCCAGCCATGGGACAAATTTCATATTACTTAGCAAGCTGGCATCCTATTTGAGCTTTATGCAGACCCTGTGGTTTCCATAGCAACAGCAGCACTTCACAGTATAAGAAACAAGTGGGGATAAAAGAGAAAATCCAAATGGAACAAAAGGCAACAGCTGAAGTCAAGATTTCTTGGGACGGTGGAAAATGTTGATTGCTGTTCTATTCATCTGAAAGGAACAGTTCAAGCCTTCTTGATGTTGCAAAGTATTAAGTTGTGGCAGTCTTCTAACAAACTTCCAGGACCCGCGATCCTCTTCCTTAAGCAATAACCACAGTCTTGCATGTCTGTTAGTGCTCATTGTGTTTGTAGGTGTGTTTGTGTATAAACAGACACACTCACAACACGAACACCTCTGGGTTTTGTTAAAAGAGTTTCACCAACTTAGAGGTGGATCAGGAATTGCTCGCATGATGACCTGCTCTAAAGGAGCTACCGCAAAATAATAAAATGAATAAAGGAGCCAACTCATTTTGTCTCTTATGTGCACACGAGCCCTAGATTAGCTGAATTATTGTTTGAGTAAATATTATGGTATATTCAGTAATACCACTCATTCACTCATTCGTGTCTTAGAGACATATTTACTTCGCATCTCTTAGGATTAAACAGGACCTTTGTGTAACACAATGGCCTTGGGGAGCAGTCTGATCTCCTCTAATAATGGTGTGGGGTCAAGGAGAGAGAAGAATTACCATAAACATTAGTCTAAGGCTGATTCCTAAAAGACTGAGGTCAGACATGTCGCCCTCTCCAAATTTTTTGCCAGTGATGACACCATCTGCCCCTTCAATGGTCTTCTCTACATCTCTGCTGGATTCAATAATTTGTTGCGGTGACTGCACTTACCTGATTTCAAAGGTTGCTAAGGAAATAGCAAATTAAAATTCAGGATCAGAAATACTCGAGATACTACGGTGGTCAGGAGAGCCTCCTCTCATCTGTGCTTTCAGGCACATTTTTCTCTGGCCTGGCCTCTCAACCACCTGGTCCTTGACCTCAGCCCTGCTTGTGCAAGTGTTGCAAATCTCTCTTTTATGTTCCGCCAGTCCTTATCTACAAGAGGCAGCTTGCTTCACCCACAAGCCTTGGCTCAAAGGTGCTCAGCTCCAGCCCCCTGGAAGCCGAAGGCAGTGTCTCCTGCAGACTTCTGGTTCTGTAGCCTCTCCTGTGGCTGCTTCTCTGCCACTGCGTCTCACTGTCTCTCACCAGATCTGGTGTCCCGCTCTCAGCCTCCTAGATTGAGGGGGCTCAAACAGGGATCTGGAGTGGTACTCCATTCCTGGCTTTCCCCCCTTAATGGTAGTGGGAGAATCTCCTTTCCTTCTCTGGGGACGCTCACTTTAAACCCTCCCCACGTTAGGGATCCACCCACACAATTCACACTGCTTTCAGAATGGTTGCTGTGGGCTCCTGCCCAGAAACTCTCCAAAGCACAGAGTGAAGCACTCACCCATCCTGCACAACCTCCCCTCCCCACCATGGCCCACTGTTTAGTTCTCATGCCAATCTGTCTTGCCGAGGGCTGTCTTCCTGTGCCACAACACTCTGTTTTTCAAAGCACCATGTCCTTCTCCAGATACTGGTCCCTTCTGATAACATGCCTGAAGTCTGACACACGGAGCCTCATCATCTTCATTTCTAAGGAACATTCAAACTGTACTTCTTTTAAGACACCTTGCCCCTATTTACTTGCCCCTTATTATTAGCCAGCTACCCAATCCCTTTGGTGGGCCACGAGCATCTCACACTTGCATAGTCCTACCCAGTTATTGGATGGGGTTGACACAGTGCCTGGACCATATTAAGTAACTCATACTTAATGTGGGCCATGTCAAGTACTTCACAGCCCTGATAGTGCCAGAGGGAATAGCAATCTATGTATTAGAATAACGTCATGCATGGGGGTCGTGGTATGGAACTCCATGGTGTCTTCCAAAGTTCACTCTGCAACCACTAGCCCCATTCTCCAATGCCCCAGACCTATGGGTAACACATCTGATGGCTTAGTACTCTTAACTGGTGGGCATAGCCATTTTTTTTTTTTTGTAAAATGACTGGGTTGTTTGGTCGATCATTTATTAACTTCGATGAGTGAGGAGACTTGCATTTTAGCTACTATTTTGATTAGAAGAAGTGAGTCGGCAAATAGAAATACATCATCCCAGGACTGAAATCTTAAAGTGAGGAGAAATAAAAACAGACTCATTGACAATTTAAAGATATCAGCTGTACTGGTGACGTGTTATTATGCAAGCACCAAACTCTTCTGGGTGGTCATTTCCTCCTTTGGATGGGGTTAGAGACTGGAAGCATAGGGAACTTTACCCCAGGTCTTATCAGCGATAGGAACTGGGACCAATCATTCCAGGACCACCAGGAGATATTTGAACACACGTTTCCAAAGACAGCAGAGGGAAATCGTAACAGTTCTCCCTGAGTTCTCTCTAAGGAGATGATGATCCCTGTTAGGGAGGATCCCCAAAGGCACATGAAGAGGGTTTTGTGGAGGAGTCTGTGCATCCGGCCTGTCCAGGACATTTCAAAGGTGTTCAAACTCAGTTCTGGATAGAAGCGCCAGTAATGCACATCTCTCATATTTTTCTCTCTCAGCAGAATTTTCTTCCCGTGACAACATAATAGCATTAATAAACGTGATTTCTCTGAGTGAGTGCATGGCTGGAAATGTACAGGTTGCTGAAGAATTAAAAGTTGTCTTTTGAGAAAACCCCTCCCCTGCTTGTCAGAGCAAAGCTCCATCTTGGCGCATTCAACTCCATCCTTCACTGCCACCTCCACATTCAGTCTCTGTCATTTCCTCTCTGGTATCATCAGTGACTTTCTGTCCTCTGGTTTCTTCCCTTTGTATCTCAAAAGGTGAAAATCTTCCCCTGTCTACACACACACACACACACACACACACACACACACACACACACACACCTTTGCCCTCAGGTCTCTCTCTCTTTTACCATCTTAAATTTGAGCTGTTATCTCTCCATTCAGCTGACATCGCTGGCCGAATTTACAGTCATCTCCCAACTGCAAGATTCACAGTCCTGTTTCTGTCCTCCCACCCGCGCCTTCGGCAGCATTGAAGGCTCTACACATTTGTGGTAAGGGTCCTTCTCTGGATTCTATACCAGGCTTTCGTGAATGTCTCCAAGGTCCCCCCCTTCTTTGCCATCTCCTTCTACGCCCACCCTGGTCCGTCCACCTTTCCCAGGTCCTTATCCTAGCCCCGGTTCTCTCCTCACTGCTTTCTTATGGTAGAGTTCCCATGGGAATACTCTGCTGAATGAAATTGCCATTTGGGGGGTAGGCGAAATGTGAGCAAGTGTTGGCAATTCCGTACAACTCTAACTATAATGAGGTGGAGGGTTCCCATTTCTATTTCCAGGCCTCATCTTTCTCTTAAGCTTCGACTCATGTTTCTAGCGACCAACTGCATATCTCCAATGATTTGATCTGCAGTCACCTCAAAGTTAACACATTCCACATAGAACCCTTTTATCCAATAATGAGATTCAAACAATTTGACTACTGGTTCGCTGCCCTAATGACTGTTTTAAGTATAAAAAAAAATGTAGTTTATGATTTCATACAGTTAATACTTGAATAAGAACAATAGAAGAGGTATATAAAACTGGATTATAAGAAAGGGTTCTAAAATATGAATGAAAGAATAGTAAGACCGACAAACCCAACAAAACTGTTATTTTAGATTTTCCCATAGTGCTTCTTGATTGGTATCCTCACTTTCATTGCTTCACTTTCTTTTATCCAAGTATCATTGGCCGTGTGATGTATCCTTAACCATCTTTTTAACTGTAGGAGTAGGATCTTATTCCTTTAGAGGTAGGCCGATTAGAAGATAGTAATTTTGATTGATATATCAATCACAGATGACTTCTTTTCTCTGAACATATTATGTTCATCTTTTAGAAACTTCTTTCTGCTTCTGCTGAACTGAAAGCAATTGCTATGACAATATTTTTAGCTCTTTGAACACTTTTAGGAATTGCATAATTCACTCATAAACATCTCATGGGAATTTGGGATGTAGCAAGAAGCTAACATGAATAACATGTGTCACTCTCTGGAAATTTGGTACTTTCTTTGCACTGTATGTTTATTTACTGAAGGAACAAATGCAAGGGAATGATTATGTAGTAGCTCATGAACAGTTTAATGAGTCTTATGAAATGAAAAAATAAATGTTACAAGCAAAGTTCTGTCTTGTGTTTTATGCCTCTGGATGGAATGAACATTATTATGGACTCTTAAAGTATGTTGTCAAGCAGATGAACGTTAAAAACAAGTAAGGAATGTGAATGTATGGTTTCTACATTGGGCAATTGCCCAGTCGCCCACCTTAGAGAGAACCCTGATGACTAGAGTCATTTTAGCAACCAGTTTGTTGAACCTAACAAAAACTTAGGGATCTGTTCTGCCCACCCAGTATGAATGGTTGACTCCCATCACAGCTTTCACCCCTAACTTCTTCTACTCAAATATTCGTGAGCTCAGTTCATGTGTTGCCACCTCTTCAGGATCATCCTTGGACCCTTCCCTTCTTTCACAATCACAGCCAGTCAGTAAAACAAACAAGCAAACCAACAAACAAAAAATCCAGAAGCTTCCATATATATATACATACATATATACATACATACACATATATATCAGAAATATCTCTCTCACCACCTTACTTTCTTGGCCATCACCATTGTTCCCTTTGGGGATCATGATGGTTCTCTATGAAGAATCTCTGTTGGCACTTGTACTTAGAAGATACTTTTTTCTTTTTTTAAAAGTAAAATCTTGTGGCTAAAAGATTGACCACAATCCGGCTCCAACCACAGCTACAGCTGAGTTCCTGTTTCTCTGACCCTCAAATCCTCTTCTACAGTTTGGCTGATGGAAGGGCTTTTTGTTTTTTGCACCGTATTTTCATTCGCAGCCTTCAGCTCGCTTCTGTCTGCAATGTTTTCCTCCCTCTCTAAAAGATTCCTACTCAGTCCCTGAGAGGCACCTCAAGATCACCTCTTAGGACTATACATACTCCAAATCTCCCAGTCCTTCTCTTATTCTCGTGTACCGTGCCCATCTGTGCATCCTAGCATTGGCAGGGTTGTTTGACAGTTTGGCAATTCATCTATAAATTTGTTTTCATAAACCTATTAGAACCCTAGACTCTTTTATGGTTCACACTAGGTGCTCAGAAAAAAACAAACCCCCAAAAATGTATTGAATCATTCAATGAGATGACTGACAGGAGGCTTGGAACAAGACCAGATATTTAGATTGAATTAGATCAAGGGTTTTTGACATCTCAGGTTTGGGCTTGGTATATATTTATATTGCTATTCTGGAAATCTATACATTCTGTTTTCCTGGGTTGTAAAATGAAAAATAAAATGACTAAGTATATGGAATTTGATTAATAAGATTCTAAGTAGAAGTTGGTTGTCCAAACTTGTATCACAAGTGACGCTTGAGGATCTCCCCATTGCCACGAAATGATAGCACTTTATTTTCAGCCATATTTCCCCAGGTGAGAAACATACAAAACTATGACAGCACGACTCTTACATTTAGAGTGAATTCCGCTCTTCTTTTATGAAGATGATTGGTATGAAGCTCCCCTGGCACTTCAGAGGAAGCAGCAGACTAGAGGAGGTGTGAAGAATTAAACCTCCCACTTGGTGCTCCTTGACAAACAGAAAAGACTCCTTCCTGGCCCCGAGTCCCACTCTAACCTGGATGGTCAGCAAGGAAGGGGTTTCAGGTCTGCTGATAGACAACTGGTCCCAAAGACAATAGCTATTCCGAGTGCCATCGACACCCCAGAGTAAGAAGGAAAGAAGTCAGTGACCCGCAAGTCAGTGACTCGGGCAGGGGCATGTGGTTATCTCTTCTATGTGGCATCCTAGTTTCTTAGTGCTACTGTAGCAGAAATAAATATATATGTGTATGTATATATCTATCTATATCTATATATCATAGCCATGTGGCTAAAATCCAGCAACAAGGGGCAAATTGGGTGGCTTTTAAAAAAGCAGAATTTTCCACATTGTATTTTTTCACAGTTGTGGAAGTTGACAATCCAAAACTAGGTCTCAATCATGTCATGATACACACTTTATTGGTAGCTCCTTGAATTCTTAATTTGTCAATAATCCCCATGTGGCCCCTGTCTTCTCCTTGGTGTGTGTGCATGTCTACTTATTTATATAACTCAGAAGTGATTAGGTTTAGAATCTACCTTATATTAGAATGACCTCAAATATATACACACACACGCATACAAATATATTGCATTATGGAAGGTGATTAGTTATAAGGGATTACACTATAGAAAATAGTATGCTATATCACGTTATTTTATATCCACAAGTGTAAGGACGAAGGAACCCACAGATAGTTTGGGAGGTACAAGTCAATCCATAGCAGATTGTGACTGGAGTAAGTATCGAAAAAGTGAAGACTCGGTGAGCTACTTGCAGCCCACGCTCCATTCCCTGGCTCTTGCCTTGTTAGCTCCGATAGTCCCCCAGGTCCCTGTCACTGTCCCCATCACTCCTGTGACCACAACGTGTATTCTTTAACAAGCAAACAAGGTCCTCTCCTGAACCAGGATCTCATGTGACTTTCGATGGAAAGGAAGGACAGGAGGTCAAGGTGGTTAATAGTTTACCACTCCGGGGTGTTATATGCGCATCAGTTTACACGAATTTCCCCTACTAGGCTCTTGGAGCTCTTGCTTCTGTCCTTAGCTCAGTGTTTGGCACTGAGTCACTTTTAAAAAGAAGTGTTGGTTTCTAACCATGAGCGAGAACTAGGACCGTTAGATTCCTTAAGTCACTTATTTCTAAGTTCAATCCTAAGAATCTTAGATTCCTTACGTCATTTATTTCTGATAGCAGTCCTATGCGGACATTTGATTTTAGCTAATTTATAGGTGAGTGATTGAGAGAATTGCATTAAGTTACTCTGGTTAAGAATGGTATAGAGGCCTCACCAGGCGGACTCTGTAATCCATGCACTACATTGCTTCTTAACGAATTCTTAACGAATCTTTCTAGAGCTCTCCTTCCTTTGATGCTCCATCAAGGAAGATGCCTCTGCTTGCCACATCTGAAAATGTCACTCCCAAGAAAGAGGCTAGCCTGGGTATCAGCATGTTGCCTCTTCACCGTGCAGTCTTCCAGAACTGGTTTCTTTCCTTTATAATATTTCTACCGGGGGGCGGGGGGTCTTATCACAATCCATCCATCCATCCATCGTGTCAGGCGCATTGGTACATTGCCATCATCCTTTTCAAAACGTGTCCTTTCTACTTGAGTCCTTGGTATCAGCGCCTCAATTTCTTTCCCTCCCTCCCACCCTCAAGAGCCCTTGATAAATTATAAATTGCTATTATTTTCATATCTTACACTGTCTGCTGTCTCCCTGCTCTGCCCATGATTCTGGTTGTTCGTCACCCTGGGCAGGGCGGGGGTGGGGGGTTATACATCGATGCTTATGATGAGTCCCCCTGGTTCCGAGGGAACAGGTTCTTTACCCTTTAGTAGAGAGAGTCCACATAGAGAAGGGGGCCTGGAGGGCCAGAGCTTGTAGATGAATGTGGGGGTGGGGGTGAGGGGGTTGCAGAACACAACGGGGCATATATTATATACAATTCCTCTCAGCCCCCTGCCAAGGAGAAGATGCTGACTCATGGCAATTCCATAGGACAGGGCGGAACTGTCCCTGTGACCTTGCGAGACTGTAGATTGTAACTTTCTCCAGGAGCAGAGAGAGGCCCATCTTTCTTTCTCCCTCTGGAGCCGCTCGTGGCTTCAAACTGCTAACGGGAGGGTTGCAGCCCAACCTGTTACCCTCTGGAGGGCTCCTGTACAGTCTATCAAGAAGGAAGACAAGACAAAAGGCTTGCGAGTAAAGAGGGTGGCAGGAAGGAAGGGACGGGGGCTCGTTACTGCTCATTTAGAAGGATTAAATATTCAAGCGTCATTTTTCTGGTCTGTTTGGCAGATAGGGTTAAGGGGCAGGCCTGTGAGAATAAGGGAGGAGGAGAAAGGGAATGGACTGCTTTGACACGTTGGTGGCGGGTGGTCTCTTCCTCTGACTGGCTCCGTGGGTGAGATGAAGACAGATGGGGTGAGAGGTTGTGCCCCAGGTTCCAGGCAAGATCAGGCTCTCCTCTTTTTTCTCCGTTTTAACCTTTCCATTCTGTTCAGGGCAAGGACTGACAGTGGGGATGGGGTACAGAATGGAGGTCATGATGAGGGACCTGGGTAAAGTGACTAGATTTTAACATTGGTAAAGCGGGACACTATTGATGGGGGTGGGGATGGGGTGGGGGTAGAGGGGGTATAAGTCCCTTCCCGATCTCCCACTGTTCCCTAGCTTGTCGTGCATTTTTTAAAAAAATCGGAACTTTTTAAAAAATGCCATGGGACTTGGGAAAAATTGTTTAGAATCGGGAACTGTCCCGCCAAAAGTGGGGCGTCTGGTCACTTTAGACCTGGCTGTTGAGACCTGAGAAAAGGAGAGATACCTGGAAGGCTTAGGCACAGGGTGGCGACTACAAGCTCACCTCCGTGAGAGGTTTTCAAACCAGGCTCAGCTCGTTCTCATGGGGATCATTCTAGTTTGAAAAGATGTCTTAAAGCCAAGAAAAAAAAAAAGGAGAAGACTGAAAAATTCTAAGGTTTATAGACATACTCCCAGACACGTGTTCACCGCTTCTTCTCTCTTATCCCCTGCCCTATCTGTGGAATGAGAAGGAGACCTCAGAGAAGGTATCTGGCCGACTCTGGACTGAAGCATGCAACTTGAACTCTGAGATGCCCCACTGCAGGCAGTAAGCTGGGTCAGGGTCCCAAGCATCTGGCACCGTTCCACCCACCCCTCCCACCCCCCGCCTCCCCTGCACTCAGCCTGCAAACTGTGGCTCTCAGCCTCTGAATGACTCAGTTCCTCCGACTGGAGTCTCTCGACCGTGACCCCTGATGGTTTGTGAGGGCTTATTAATTGGAGTTTGTTGATGGAGTGGCAATGCTGGGATGAAAGGTGGGAAGAGCAAAGTATAATTGAGACTCGGCGTGGGTTGTGCCACTTGTGGGGCAATTCGACATTGGTTTTGTGGTTACAATTGGAGTGGTCAGATAGAATTCGTTTTAGAACATAGGTTTTGGGGTGTGTGTATGTGAATGGGCCTTTTTTGAATCAGTGTCTTGGAATTCACCACCATCAAGTTCATTCTGACTCTGTGATTAGTGGAGCAGTGTTCCAGAGGGCTTTCCGGGACTGGACCTTTGGGAGGCCGATCAATGACCTTTCCTCTAAGGTGCCAATCAATGGACTCAGCTTTTTGGTGAGCAGCCAAGCCCTTCCTCATGTTTGAGAAACCCCGCGGATCTTCTAACCAAAACCAAGAAGGCTGTCTGTATTTGCATGCTTGTTTTCCTTAGAGGTGGGAGAGAGCGGTTCTTCAAGATCACATGTTGCTATGAGGGACCCTTGAGTCTGTTCCAATCCATAGTGACCCTGTCCTTCCAACAAAAGGACACACTGCCTGGTCTTCAACCGTCCTCCCCATTGTTCCTGCACCTGAGCCCCTTGTTGCAGGCCCTGGGTCAACACATCTCATCGGGGGACTCCCGTTGTCTCACAGCCCCTTTCACTTTACCAAACCTGAGGTCTTTCTTCCAGGACTGCTCTCTCTGCACGGAATGTCCCACCAATCTGGGTAAGACGACGATCATGTGGTTCACAGATGTCTTCAGAGGTTTTGCTCCATTTCGATGCAAACCCTGCAGAGACCTTGACTCGGAAAACAAGTCTCCAGGGAGCACAGCAGGGCTGGGAGTGGGGATGCAGGATGTCTTGGTGAAAGGCAATTTTTCCCCTCTTGGAAGCAGCTTTTCATGAGAGACTAGAGGAAGTGAACTTCATTGACTCGAGTTCTCAAAGGCCTGCATCGCTTGCTCCAGACACCACTTGACCCCCATTGCTCTCTCCAGACTTCCACTAGGGCCTGCAGCCTGTTCTCTTCTAGTGCTTTGCCAGGGTCAAAGAGAGGCTAGAGAGGCTAGCCTAGACAGCACATCCTAGAGAGACTTCTGCTGACGGAGCCACAAGGGCACCACGGGTGAGGTGCGTTTTCTGGGACTGAAAATCAAAGGCTGCCAGAGTGACTAGACTGTGTTACAGATCCCAGGAAAATGATGTCAACCTCACACCCCAGGGGGTGTCGGGCAGTGGAGTGAGGTCAGCCATGAGGGCTGTGCTTCGCCTCTGTGCTTTGATCTGTGACGAGATTTAATAGTGGAGAGAAGAAAAGGAGAAGACTGAAAAATCCTGAGTAGCTGCGCTTGTCTCGGGCTGACCAGGTTAGGCAACCATGCAGTGATCTGCATGGGCACTCAGGTATCCATTCAAGAGCTGTTCTGATTTATTGAGCACTTACTATGGACCAACCCATGTCCTGGGAGCTGGAATTATGACAGAGGACAAACCAGACAAAATCTCTATTCTCGTGGGGATCATTGTAGTTTAAATTGTTGGCTAAAGCCAAGGGAAAAAACACGTGTAGCATCAATACTCACATTATTGGTTCTGCTTGCTACTGGCCTGGAGTGGCCATCTGTTTCCAACCACAAGCCCACTGCATTTCTCTCCCTAACGCTCTCAATGAGGAGGGATGAAGCTATCTAAAATGGAGTGTAGCAGTCGCTCTTTTATATTTAGAAGCAGAGATCCTTGGGATAGGGGCTGAAGTTGCTGATATGGTGAGGATGAATCAGGGAAGGTGCTGAGGGCCTTGGTAATTGACCAACAGATGCAGAGGCCTTTGAATAATTTGGCCATGAGAGCACTGTACCAGCCACACCACAGGCATCGCAAGCATCCTGGAAAGGACAGAGGAGACTGCATATCCAGGTGAGACCCCCAGTGACAAACTATCCAAAGTTCCAAAGAGGATCTAGGGTTACGAGGCCAAACTTTCGAGTTAGAATTAGAATCCACAACTACTCAGTCTCCACCCTCTTATGTCTTTGAAAAGAAGATGACTTTTTAAAACCTCATTAATGACAGCCAGGTGGAGCAGAGCTCTCAGGAGGCACCCAGTCCTTATGGACGAGCACAGCCTTTACTCAAAAGCCTACCACAGCCTTGGGAGAAGCTTTGATGTGGTGGAGCTTGCTGTTGGATCTGTCCTTGCCTGGTCATTACTTGGCTTACCCAGAGGCCCGACAAGGAGGAAGTCACACCTCTTGGACAGGTAGACTGGAAACATTGTTGGCAGACAGCAGTTGCCTAAGAATCCTAGTTGTGGCTGAAGGAATGCTAGTCTATTACTGGTCCTTCAGGTTTTCTAAGTTTTCATCATTGTTGGCAAGCTCTCTGGGCTTTTATTGAAGGCCTAATTGGCAAGTGCTGGATGCCTGAAGGCTTTTGCTCATTGACAGCCTTGAAAGAGATGGAAGCCAGAAATGGAACCAAGGTAAGCTGTTCCCCATGCATTCCTCCCTCCTTCATAGGAGGATTGTAGCAAAAGAAAAAAACAAAACTTTTAGTGGATACACAATAATGTCCAGGAGAACACACACACCACCACCACATGTGCTAACAAATGGTTTGCTTACTTAAGAAAGTTGCCCATCATTCCTGCACCTTTCTAAAGCAATCACTCCATCTGTTCACAAACTTTGTTGGCTTCTCACTTTTGTACACCATGACCAGTGTTGGACAGAGACCCCCAGGGAAGGGAATTCACTGACTTGCTAGAATACTGCTATATGGCTCACAGAGAACTCGGTTTGCTGAATGGGGATCAGGCCCAGGGGCTATTGTGACTGGGAGGGATGGGTGGGTGCTGTGATTGACGGTCATTGACAGCCATTGGGTGGAGTCATGGCAGTGCAGGGAGAGGTTGTAGAAAAGTGGAGACATTGTGGCGTAGCTCATCCGTGCATTCATTCAGTTCTAATTAATGAGCACTATTATGAACTGGACTTTATTTTAGGTACTGAAGATCTAGCAGTGAACAAAGGAGGCAAAAATTCTTGACCCCTGTAGCCTTACATGTTAATGAGGAGACTAAAATGAAAATATGAAACACATGTTAGATAGTGAGAAATCCTGGGAAAATTTTTAGAACAGCGAAGGAGAATCGAGGAGGTACAGATGAAATACCCCAACCTTAGACTCCTGGTCAATGATTTGGAAGGTGGGAATTCATTGTACTAATTTTTAAGATGGCCTGAGCCTTGGTGGTGTGGTGGTTGTGTGCAGGACTGCGGCCCACAGGGTTGATGTTTCAAATCCAGCAGCAGCTCTCCAGGAGCAAGGCTGGGCTTCCTACTCCCACCAGGGCAGTGATGCCACAAAAAACCCAAACAAACAAACAAACAAAAATTTTTAGGATGTTGAAAAGATTTGATAATACAGATGCTTATAAAGTAATGCTTGTCCATTGGATAATAAGCGTTGGGGTGGAGGAGGTTCAAAGTTTTAGATGGAGTGAGCGTGGAAGAAGTGACATCTGAGAAGATGACAACTGAATAAAGAAGGTTCTAGGCAGAGAGCAGTAGAGGGTGGGGCCTCAGGTTTCCTGGAGCTGTGAGGTGGGCATGTGGTTAGAGCAGTTTGAAGAGACAGCTCAAGGGATGACATCAGAAGGTGATGGTCACAGATGATAGTGGCCTTGCCGGTGGTGGTCAGAGTTTTATCTTTTCTTAGAGTACAATGGAGAACTACTGGCACATTTTAAACAAATGGACACCATCATCGGACACGGGTTTCTCACACACCGTGGAACAAGGAAATGAAGATCCACTGACTGACTCCTTTACTTCCGGGGTCCATTGAGTGTCCTTGATGCTAGGACCACCCTGAGGTGCCTCTCTAAGACCTCGTTCTAGGGTTTCCTGTATTCTTGGATGTCCTTGAAACCCTATTTCTTTTCCTGTGTATTTCTATAATCCATCTCCTTCCTTTGACTAGCTTTGCTAGGTCTCTAATTTTCACAATCAAACAAACCCCAGTGACAGCTAATGGTTCATAATTAGGTGGCTGCCACCTCTGCAGAACTGGCAAGGTGGCCAGTAGATGCAGCTGGTCTCCTTTTCAACTCAACTCAGGAGGTGGGAGTGGGGATGGGGTGGCGAAAGGACTGGGGTGGATACTACAAAGTCTGTTAAAGGAGACCCCCTCCCTCCCTCTGCTTTCAAAAACCCTAAGGTTGGTCTCGATTTCACGAAAGCTTTATTTGGAAACTTGAGAGAGAGTGAGAGCGAGAGACTCTGAACCAAAAGCAAATTCAGGCACATTTATTAAAAAGTTATCTATTAGGAGAAATAACAAAGCCCAAAGACATTTTCCTCCTTGCTCCTCAAGCCCAGAATGAACACCACCTCGAAGTTCGGAGGGTAACTAACTAAAGAAAGGGACCATTAGGTGAAGAGATTGTAATTATTACTCTCCACTGTATTTGATGGTTAAATCATGTCCCTTCTTTTAGGACCTATTTTACTTGGCATTTATCCTGTCAAAAGGTTGAAGAACTACTCTCTAAAGATAGTGCCCAGTGCTGAGTCTGTCTAAGGTCTCCAAGATCCTCCCAGACAGGAAACCAGGGCCTGCCCTCCCTTCCATCCTGTCATCAGCCACCAAAGCCTTCCCCAGAGCCGGACTCAGACAGGGAAAGGTGCTGAAGGTGTCTCTGTGACTGCCTCAAAGGAGAATGTCGCTGAACCAGTTTGTCAGAGAGCGCCCAAGCTCTCCATTGAATGCATAAATACAGGCTGGACAACTTCTTTTCATAGCCTGACTTTACCTTTGGAATTCTTCCTTACACAACATGGAGGAATGAGAGGACAGGGGTTCCCCCACCTCACCATTGTAAAACTTTTATTGAGAGAGTAAAAAATATATAAACCTAGAAATATGTATATATTTCAATCTACAGATATATTCCAATACATTAAAAAAATGACTATTCTTATCATGTGGTCAAATGAAATGCCCTACCATCAAGGATAGCTAGCATTTGTGTAGTGTTCCTTTGTAGGACTCTATTACCCTCATACTTGGTGTGCAGTCCTCCCCCAGGAAACTGGCCAATTGGATAAATCTGTAGTTTTTCAAGGTCTGTGTCACCACATTCTTTTGGGTGGTAAAACGAATGCATGTTGTTGCTGTTCAGTGCCACTGGCTCAGTTCTGACTCTCAGTGGGCCTGTGTGCAACACTGGCCCTTGATGGTGTCATCCTCACAAAACACATATATGTTCACGTACATGTTGATAATGCTAGAACATAAAGTTTGTTATCTTACGTGTACAATTCAATGGTATTTATCACATCCAAATCTATGTATCCATCACCACATACTCCCAAAACTTCGTCACCTTAAACAGCATTTATGTACCCAGAAAGCCAGCGGTTCTCAACTTGTGGGTCGTGGTCCCTTTGGGGGTTGAACAACCCTTTCACAGGGGTTGCCTGATTCATAAAAGCAGCAACATCCAGTGATGATGTAGCAATGAAAATGATTTTATGGTTGGGGGTCCCCACAACATGAGGAACTGCATGAAAGGGTTGCAGCACGAGGAGAGTTGAGAACCCCTGCATTAAGCAATATAGCTCTCACTCCAGTATCCCACAGCTTCTGGAAATCGCTGACCAACTCTCTGTTGATGAACTTACCGTTCTCAATGTCCCATACAATATTTCCCCTTTCGTGACAATTATTCCACTTAGTATACTATTTTAAGGGTCCATCCAGGTGGTAGCATTTTTAGAATTCCATTCCTGTCTTTTGACTGAATTTTATATGTGTATGTATGTATGATATTTTGTTTACTCATTTAGCTGTTGATCAATAGATGAGTTGTTTACTGCTTGGGACTCTTCTGGTAATGCTGCGATGGACATTGGTGTACAAGTGATCGATGCGATTATACAGAAAATGTGGAGAGGTGATCAGATAGCTCCACAGAGCTGCAGTGATCGAGCCTTTGGTTGCCGTTGGTTCTGATATTGATGCATAGAGAGAATCAGTGTACTGGGGCTGAGGCCCAACTCATGCCAATATATTGAGGTCTCGACCTACTGTGGTTTTGTGCCTGAGTCAACATGACGTTCTTCCCTCTAATTTTATATGAACTTATGGGAAAGAAGGATCACCCCTTTCCTAGTGGGATCATTTCTGGCTTTTCTTCTTGAACTCAATTGACCTGAGCATTGGGACTTAGGGAGAAAAATTTCAGGACGTTCCCCGAAAGTTAGGACTCATCTGCTGCAATGGGATTTCTCTAGGTCATGAGGTCAATATTTAGAAGAACCCTAGAAGAGGTTTTTCTCATGATCCTATACCAAATCTGCTCACACGCACAAAAAGTGACCTAAGTTCTTAGGGGTTTCTGGCATAGAGTCGATTTTGTTCCAATCTTTCTTTCCACGGGAAGTACATAGGTCAGAATAACCTCAGCTCATTGCTCTGAGCAGGGAGACAATGAAAATGACTAGCCTATTCATCGCTGCCAGAACCTTGTCTCAGAAGCAGACTGGTTCTCAAAGGATGCCCAGCAAATGGCACAGCCTATAACAGCTTCCCACTTTATTAATGTGCTAAGAGCAAAATGAATTTGTTCTGGCTTTCCATCAAGGTCACCCAAAGCCAAGTCTGGTGATTTTCACTGGGGTTTGGCTTTTCAGTGGGAAACAATAATGGAGATCACTTCTTCCAACTCCCCATGGGAGAATTATTATCATTTTACTGCCTTTATTCGCTTCTGTAACAACTTGACCAAAACTTTCTTCACGGTGAACACAATGCCGGTTGTTGTGAAGTCTGTTCTGGCTCATAGTGATGCCATGGCGCAGAGTAGAGTTGTGATTCATGTGGCTTTCAATGGCCGACCTGTTGGACGTGGTTCACCAGGCCTTTCTTCTGAGGCACCTCTAGGCAGACTCAAACCTCCAAACTGATTAAGATTATAGGTGCTTATTTCTTCCTCATTTCCCGGATGGTAGGTTGCTTTTCTCCACTTGGTGACCCTGAGACCCAGCCTTCTCCCACCTTGTCTGATATCCCCACAGTATCTCCATGCTCTGTATCAGATTGGCATAAGAAGAAAGAATATGAAATAAGCACACCCCCTTCTTAAAAGTGTGCCCCAGAAGTTCAGGTGTCATTCCTGCTTCTGGTCCATCTGTGAGAATCAGCCACCTGACGGCCCTTGGATGAGCACAAGGTGGGGGATTGTGTTCCCTGGCTGAGCGGCTGATTGCAGACGTTTTTCAGAAGCACTCCATCGATGAAAGGGGAGAATGTAAATGTTGGTGGGCATCCAGCCATCTCTTGTCACATTCACTTTAGGAATAAAACTAACTCATGTGGATTTTCCCCCACTGCCGTACTTTTTAACTTGGTAACACTTTAGAAAGTGCTCAGATTCTACATTCTGTTTCCTACACAAAATCTTCAAGTAAGTCTCAGAGCAAGAGCCAAGGCTGCATACCTATTGTGTGTGAACCCAAGCACGTCAGGGCCTGCCCAGCCAGCTGGCAGGAATTCAGTGTGCATGAGAGCTAGCTGAGCAGGGGAGGGAGAGGGGAACCTTTTACCTCTCATGCTGTGAACTGGAGGGGGCAGAATCCACTGTGAAGAAAGAGGATGAATGGTCTGCAGATTCTGCTTAGAAATGCTGGGGCTGGCTGTATGGGATTCCAGTGGGCAAACAAAGCCTCCACTGCCATTGAGTCAATTGCTACTCAGAGTGACCCTGGAAGACACCATAGAATTCCTCCTTGGATTTCCAAGACTTCCTTATGGAATGAGACTGCAGAATTTTTCTCTCTAGAGTGTGGCTCAAGCCAAAGTCCTTCTGATTCACAGTCAAGCCCTTTCTCTATGGCATCACCCAGTTTCTCCAGGATTAGATTTAAAAAGCAAAACAAAACCTGTTGTTATCCCGTTGACTTGGACTCCTAGTGCCCCTGTAGGAGAGAGGAGAACTGCCTCATCTGGGCCCCTCGAAGAAGCAGCAGTCATGAGTTCATGCTGAGACTCTGACATAGTGAAGGGTGAGTACCGACCTGGCGGGGCAGGATTCTCAGTGACTTGCCAGATAAGATAGAGCCATTCTTATGATGAGCACTAAGATAAGATGGTCACTTCCCAGGAGCCAATCAATTGAAAGAGAGTTTGGCTGTTATGCAGTGCTGTCTACTTTTAATATACAGGGACTTTGGGGCAAAGTTGTCTTGCTTTTTGCGGGGTCTGGATCCTGTATCCGGTGTATCATCTCACCTGTAGGTCTCTGGATTTGAGCCAAGAGCCGACCCTATAGTGCCGATGCTGGGAGTTGTCTGCAGCCCGCCATCTTTTTTGGCTGACCTTGAATTCATTCCTTTGTGCAGCCAGAAGCTTGTTGTCTAACCTGCTCATCTTGAGTGTCAGGAGAAGCCTCCGGACTGACATCTGATCGCCAGACTTGGAACTTCTCAGCCCCTTTCAACAGTGTGATCCATTTCCTTAAGTTAAATCTCCCACTCTATGTGCATATACAAACTTCACTAGTTTTGCTTCTCTAGAGAACATGGCCTAAGACAGGCTCTGAGGCCAGTGTCCGAACTGCTTGTTTCTGCACAAGGCATAGAAGGTTGTCATCTGAGTGACCTTTACTGACACAAGTAGTTTTACTGTACTCTGAAATGAGAGAGCTGAGCAGCTACTATAGAAAGAGAAAATATCATGGGAAGTGAGTTAATACCAAGTCAAAGAATGTCTATGAGCTGAGTAAGCTCTGTGAAGGGGCACTGGTGGAGCAACGGGTAAGCATTCATCTGCTAATTGAAAGGTTGGCAGTTTGAAGCCACCATCCACGCAACAAGGAGAGAGACCTGGTACTCTGCTCCCATGAAGAGCTCGGCCTAGAAAATCCTACAGGGCAGTTCTACTCTATCCTACGGGATGACTGTGCATCATAACAGGGCCGATGGGTTCTGAGATTGGTGGGAGACATGCACGTAGGAAGCAAGACTCTGTGAGACTCAATATAGAGGGGACCAATTGGGCTGTCATCCCCAAGGTCGGCAGTTCTAGACCACCAGCCGCTCCTAAGAAGAAAGACAGCGCTTTCTACTCTCATATGGTGCTACTGTCTTAGAAAGTCACAAGGGCAGTTCTACCCTGTCTTATAAGGTCTCTGAGCCTCTGGATGGCAGGGAGGAGTGTGTGTGTGTGTGTGTGTGTGTGTTTAATAGGTAGGAAAGAATTTCAATTTAAAGAGGGAAGTCCACAGGGAAACAAACTGCCTTCCAGCTAAACTCAGATCCCAAGGGGTCTGGGTTAGGGAGGAAAGAGAGAAAAGCCGAGGATTTAGAATCTCAGCATGGGAAAGATTTGCATTAAATGCCTCTAAAAACCTGCAGCTTGCTGGAGCCAGGCCATGAATCCCCAGGGAACTGGCTCTAAGATGTCCCTTCAGCTGAGCACAGTGAGGATGGGCCCTTTCCCCTGCTGCTTTAGGCGCCCTGGAGAGCAGCAAGTAGGAAGGGAGTTGAGAAGGCCCCACCTTGTCTTTATTGAGTTTTCTTCTAAGGCAAGTAGGGAAAAGGAAATCCTTAGAAAAGAGAGTTGAACTAATACCTATTTCAAAGAGTTTAGCATAGCTGGGAGTGCCCAGTGGCACAAATGATAAAAAAACAAAAGCAACTACAACCAGAAACAAACTTGACGACTAACTAGTAGGTTTGTGCCTGTATGCGTGCGTGTGTGTGTGTGTGTGTGTGTGTGTGTGTGTGTTTGGAAGGGTGGGGTGTTATCCACAGGTAAAAAGGAGGCACAAAAGTCCTTTTATCAATGCATTCCTATGCTTTAAGTCGTGCTCTTTGGACTAGTGTTAGCTCAGCTTTCTAGAGGTTTGTAATCTGGATTATGGAAATCTTTGGGTAGTCCAGCGCCCGTGCCTCAAGAGTGAGTGTGTGTGTGTGTGTGTGTGTGTATTGTACTTTGTGATAGTTAGGAAAAGAAACCTGAAGAACAAAATGGAGGACCCTCACAGATGTGACCGCGGTGTAAGGAACACCGCCGTGAGCCCACTGCTGGGAAGTCCATTGGGACTTGCTATGGGAGCAGATTGCCAGGCTTTTCCTTCCTGGCATCCCTGGGTGGATTTGAACCACTCACCTTCAGGTTTGCTCCATTAGGCAATATAGAGTTGTACACATAAGGACGAAACCCCAAGCCCAGTCCAGGGCCATCCAGTCAACTCCAACTCAGAGGAGCCCAGTGTAGGATCGCTGAGAATAGACACCTTTATAAAAGCAGGCAGCCTCAAGCTTCTCCCAAAGAGTCGCTCGAAGGTTTGAACCCCCGACCTTCAGACTAGCAGCCCAGTGCCTCATCCATGCCCCACTCCCCAGGGCTTTTTATGCATCCAGACAGCAACCTTGTCTTCTGCAAGTGGATCACAGTATCTGCTCAAGGACAGAGAGGTGCTTCACTTGTACATTTACCAGGAAGGCCAACAAGTCGGATTTATGTCCATAGAGGCCCTTGGTGGTGCTCTACTTTGCATTTAGCTAAATGTTTGAAGACCTGGTTAGAATGATAAGCTCTCCTTTCCCCTCATTCTGTACTGTTGTGAATGAGACGGAATAAAAAAATAAGGGTCAGGGGGTCGTTTCACTTGAAAACACCCCAAAGAGGACCAAGCACTTCATCAAGTGCAGCAGATGTCATCAGAAAATCGGCTGGCCAGAGAAACTCCTTCTACAGAGTGTGATCCTGGCTAATGGCTGGCCTGAGAAGCATCTTGGGAGCTTTATGTCCTCTGAATGACCTATTCTCAGCCTCATCGTAGTTGATATTAATTTATATACTAAGTACATATGGCATGGCATTAAAAAATGAACATCCGTGAAACTCTGCTATAGAGAAGCATGAACAGGCAAATAAAAAGAGAAGGCACATTCTCCTTTGCTAAAACAAAGTAATCAACATGGTCACAGGACTCAGAAGTGTAGAAAGCTATAATCCACAATATCTATATTTGGTTTCCAATTGATAGACTTAGTCTATTGGTCCCCAGTCTCTGGTGTTATGAAGTTTTCTTCTGTGAACATCCTGGGATGACCGTCTTTGTGAATGCTCACTAATATCTCCATAGCTTAAATTCCTGGAACTAGGACGGCTGAGCTAAAAACATACCCACCCCCCCAAAAAAAATATGGTAGGTCATGATTGCTCTTTGCTGAAAAATGATTTGAGCTAAGAGAAGTGCGCTAGATACTTTCAATCCTCAGACAACCCTGGGAGCGCCGAAGCTTTCTCAGGGTTTACAGAGGAAGAAAGCGATTGCAGGGAGGGGGAAGGGGAGGGGGAGCTGTCAGTGGCACAGCTGGACTCTGTCCTGGCCTCTACACTGATGGTTACAGTTAACAGCCAAGAGAAGAGCATGGAAGAGCACCATCCCTGAGTCTCAGCTTCTCCTCGGCTGTGGCAGGGGACCCAGGGAAGCTCAGGGTCTGACTAAAGGCCAAGGAGCTGGTACAGGACCTATCAGTGCCCTATCAGGTCACTCAAGTCCTTCTTCCAAAGAAACCTAACCCACCGCCAATGAGTTGATTCCAATTCATAGTCAACCCTCGCGGATACAGGAAAAGGCCATCCATGCGTGTGAATCTTTCAGCTGCAAAAAGGCGCCTCTTTCTCCCTTGGTGCGACTGGTGGATTCGAACTTGATTTTGCAGTGAGCAGCCCAACAAGCTGCCCACAACACCACTACTTCCAAAGGGCAGCTTGGGTAAGGTGTAGACGCTCAGCTGCTCCGCTTGAATGAAGATTGGGGGCGCCGAGGCCCCAAGGCTGGTTTTCCTCATCCTCCTCTTGTTCGCTCTCCTGAAGCACTTCTGGGGAACGCCAGTGGAGAGTTTTAAAACCACATGTCTGCACCGTTGCTGCCTGCTCTGTGTGGGTGGTGCGGTGGTTATGCCTTGAGCTGCAATGAGCCTCAAGATGAGCCGTTTGAAACCGCCAACAGATGAGTGGGGCAAAGGCAGGACGTTCTACTCCTGTAGGGTTACAGTCTCAGAAACGCAAGGGGCAGTCCTCCTGTGCCCTGCAGCGTCACTCTGAGTTGACCTCAACTCGATGGCAGTGAGTCTGGGTTTGAGTTTTTTACTGTAGGGTAAGGTGACCAGATGTCCCGCTTTTTAAGAATTTGCCCTGCATTCCGAGGCATTTTAACATTAAATAAATATATTACAATACTATTTTTGCATTCTATGAACATTTTTGTTGCTCCATATGGACCAAATTTTTAATCGAGAACCACCCCCCCCGCCCCTGGTCAATGATGTCCCGCTTAAAATCTGGTCGTTTTACTGTAGGGGCAAACCCAGCTGCTCTGATTTCCTCTTCTATATGATGGTGGAGGATTTCAGAGGCCACTCCGCCTGCTGACAGTTCTCTCACCGCTCCGCCAAGGGGAGCCCTTGATAATGGATGGAGCCTGTAGCTTTTCTTTCTTTTTTTCAATCTGCTGAAAACTTTATTTTCACTCTTCTTGTGTTAATAGGTGGGTAAGAGATCTTCTGCCACTTTGACATTCCTTGCATGTACACTAAAACATACAACACCCCCCAAACAAAATGCACTCTCATCCGGTCCATTTTGATCACTCAAGTGACACCTTTCCAGAGTGTCTGACATTGGGAGTCTTCGTGGAATCCAAGAGCCCCGTCTCCCCCATGAGGAGTGGCTGGTGGACTTTACCCTCCATCCTGGTGGCCGGCAGTCCTATTCCTGTCTCACAACGCCATCAGTGCGGGCCTCAGTGACACTCCTTACATTTCTTCTATTGCTCAACCCTCCATCACCATTAGCCGCCAAGCATCGTCCATGAGTCCTTCTCTCTGAGCAACGAGTCTTTCTCCTCTACCTACCTGCCATCCTCTGGTCACCACGCCTCAACTTCACTCTCTAGACCCTTGCCTCGTCTAGACGTTGGTGGGATTGTGGCCTCTCTGTCCCATGGTGACCGATGCAGTCCGCTCCCGGTCAGGTTTTGAAGGTTCAGCTCTGTGACACTGTGTGGCAGGACTCCCTGAAGCTTTGCTTTGGGTTGTTGAATAGGATATTACAAGAGATCTATTAGGACTCTGGGGTTGTGAGAGCCCTCGATGGTCAGTCAGTGAGGAAAACCTTTTGTCTCCCAAATCAGCCAAGGACTGAGTTGACTGAATCAAGTGCCAGAGAAAGGAGGGCTTGGCCTCCGTGGCCAGGCCTTCCTGGGTGATGCCTGTAGGTAAACTTCCAACCTGTCGATCAGTGGCTGAAAGACCTATGGCCAGACCCTGAGCTTCTCTGGGTGCCCTGCTATCACCGAGAAGGAGAGGCTTAGATTCAGGGATCGTGAAGGCCCCTCCTCTTCACAATCTGTGAGCCAGGGGTCTTTGTCACTGTTCATAGAAGCAGATCTGCAGGCCCTTCTTAGTCTGGAACATGTGTCATGTCAAGGGAACACACAAGCCTCTGCTAACAGGCAGGGGAAGGGCTGCCCCTGAGGTCCACTGGTTGCTAATGAATCCTGCTAGGATTCCTGCAGGGAAGTTAAGTGTCCCAGTACCTCGTACTAGCTAGCAGCTCCATTTTATGAGATAAACCAAATTAAACAACATTACCCAGCAGCGATTGAGTCCATTGCAAATCAGAGTGACTCTGTAAGACACAGAACAGCCTAGTAGGTTTCGAAACTGTCACCTTCACAGAAGCCGGCTGCCACAGCTCTCTCTCTCTCTCATGGGTTCAAACTGCCAACCTTGGGTTAGTAGCCGAGTGCTTCATCCTCTAGCTTCTAGACTTTCTTATTCCAGGGGATGCATTCTATTAATTTCATTTTATAGCTGAGGGACAGAGAGATTAAATAACCAGCTAAGCTGATTCTTAACACCAGAGCGAACACAGGCGGAAGAAGAAATAACTCAATGTGCGCCCAGCGGCCGTCGTCTGTTTGGGGCGGCCCTGGCCGGTGCCTGTGAAGAGGAGTGTGCTTGGGCCGGATGTAGCACCACACGTCGGGCAAGCACATCAGGAACATCTATCTCTGAGGGAAACCAAACAGGAAACTTGAAGTGAGTCATCGGAGCGCAGCGAGGGGCCGAGGGGAGCCTCCGGTTCAGATGCGAGCGCTCCAACAACGGAGGGCCGGAAGTCACGGTGGCCCGAGGGAGCTCGCGAAGCTTTTGCATGAAGCTGATGGGAACACACCGTGGGTGCTGTGGGTGCGAGGGCGGCGGAGGACGTCGGAAATGAGCTTCAGCTTCCGGCACGAGCAGAAGAGGGCATCTTGATGTTCCAGCCGTGACTTGGAGTCTGGGCTTTCTGAGGTCCCGTGGAAACCTGCCGCGGAGGATGGAGCTCCGTTCGTTTTCCAGCCTCTGACCCAGCTCGCAGCTGGTGGGGGTGAGCGTTCACCTGCGGCCGGGCTCCTGAGACAATGTTAAAGACCAGCGTTGTACAAAGCCCACGTGGAAGAAGCGCACCAGCCTGTGTGACCTTCAGGTGGCATCAAAGAACTAAAAATTATATCATTACAAATGAGGGGAGTAAAGATTGGGGACCCAAAGCCCATGGGTGGGTGAAGTGACATCCCTTACAGAAGGGTCACTGGAAGGAGACGAACCAGTCAAGGTACAGTGTAGCAACAATGAAACATGCAACCTTCCTCCAGTTCTTAAATGCTTCCTATCCCCCCCTACCTCCAATCATGATCCCAATTCGACCTTACAAATCCAGCTTGGCCAGAGGATGTACACTAGGACTGAGAGGAACTGGAAACATGGGGAATCTAGGACAGAGGATCCCTTCAGAACCAGTGATGAGAGTGGCGATACCGGGATGGTGGAGGGAAGGTGGGGTAGAAAGGGGAAACTGATCATAAGGATCTACATATAACCTCCTCCCTGGGGTACGGACAATAGAGAAGTGGGTGAAGGGAGACATCAGACAGTATATGATATGACAAAATAATAATAATTTTAAATTATCAAGGGTTCCTGAGGGAAGGGGTAGTGGGAAGGGAGGGGAAAAACGAGGAGCTAATACCAAGGGCTTAAGTAGGAAGACATGCTTTGAGAATGATGATGGCAACAAATGTACACGTGTGCATTGCATACAATGAGGGGATGGATGGCTTGTGATAAGAGCTGCATGAGCCCCCAATAAAATGATTTTTAAAAAATCAGTGTTGTGTACAGAGAAGCCGGGCACAGGAAGAAATAGCTTCTGGGGTGAGCGAGGCTTTGTGTCTGCTCAAGTCTTCCATGGAAACCCAGGGGGAGGGAGACCTTCCAGGGGACGCTGACTGCAAAGAGATCCCAAGCTTTATTTTTTTGCAGAAGAGAATCTTAGTGCGAAAACTGCAGCGAGCCCACCACAACAAACAGTTAGTTGGTCCTCAGGGTTAACAACTTTTGTAGACCGACCGAGACAAGGGCAATGGGAGGTCGTGTGAAAGATGCTCCAGTCCTATCCCATGAGGACATTCTTGCAAAAAGTATCCTTGCTGCTGTGAGCTGCTCGCCGGGTGCCCCCCCCCCATGTCCAACAAAAGGAACTGCTGCCCAGACCTGTCCTTCCCCCCCGCCACCCCCTGCCCCGTCAGCTAGGCACCAGCCCTTGTGAGCCAGGGGTCCTCGGCAGTTGTTCATAGAAGCAGATCTGTAGGCCCTTCTTAGTCTGGAAGCTGTCCTGGAATATGCGTCATGTCAGAGCCACACACAACGCTCCGTCCACTGACAGGTAGGTGGCTCCTGCCCCTGGAGGACCACTGGCTGCTACGCAACCCAGAATTCCTGCAGGAAAGCTGAGTGTCTGAACACTGATCTGTGGCTGTACTGGGAGGCTGTCCAGCCAGTTGTGACACACAGTGACCCTGTGATGTGCAACCGCACGCCACCCAGACTGGTCCTGAACCATCCTTCCCAGTTCCTACACTGGAACTCATTGTTGCAGACAATGTGCCCAACTACCCCCTCGGGGGTCTTCCTCTTTGGGGCTGACGCTCTATTTGACCACACACAATGCCTTTTGTCATCCTGACAACAGGTTCGAAGGAAGTTCACCATCCTCCAAGCTGAGCAGCATTTCGGCTGTATGTCTTCTAAGATGCGGTTGTTTGCTCTCTGGGCTGTGGGAGGTACTTTCACCCTGCTTCAAAGGCTTCCATTCTTCTTCCACCTTCTTTAATCCTTGGCCTATTTTCGTGTGCGGGTTTAAGTATGTGTGGCAGTCACTGGTCTATGTCAGTATCAGCACTGGTAGTGTTGGGGTGGAGTCTAGCCTCTCAATCTGAAAATAGCCAATGAGGCTTCTATGTGGGGATGGCTTTCTCCTGAGAATTCCAGGAAGTCTTGTGGTATTTCCCAATTGGAGGTGAGAGACCATCGACTCAGTTCCTTGGAGACGAACTATTGACAAGATGAGATGATAGCATGCTGATCGATCCTGATTCTTGGAGACTAGAGGAGCCAGAGGAGAAGCCACATGGACTTACTCTGATGGAACCAAATCTCTGGGGCCAGAGAAGCCAGGTGGAGATTCCTGCCAGTGCTGAGCTGCTTGGGAGAGCACAGGGAGACCCCTACCATCGCTGAAATGCTTCTACCATCAGTGGATACTGCTGATGGACCCTGAATCCTGGAAATGCAGAGCCATGGGAAACCCCTACCAGTGCTGGGATGCTTCTACCGCCACTGGATACTCAAGACGCTGCATCCACTGGGCTGTGATTGTCCTGGTGTCATGGCACGTGCTTTGTGAGTCAGAATGAGACTTTATAGATTGGTATTGGGCATATGGGCTAATATTGGACTTATGACCTTGGACTGGACTGGGTTGGGATGGTTTCTCAATGTTCCATTCCTCTTGGATATAAACATTTCCCTTGTATCTATATGTGTGTTTATGAATTTGTTTCTCTAGTCTACCTGGACTAACACATACTGGAAACTTCCCACCTCGTCAAAGTGTTGTCAGCCAAGTGTTGTCAGCAGAGTGCTATGCCGAACCCTGGAGCGGGAATACGGAGACGTGGTTTTAAGCAGCCCTTTGCCACTGCACACTCCTTTACTTCCACCTCGGTCCCTTCCTGTAATGGAAAGGGGTTGACCTCAAACAGCTAAAAGTCTTCTGATAGTTCCCTCTGTACCCAGTCTGTCCCTTCTCTGAGCCATCCCATCTAATAAAATATAGCACCGAAGGACTGCCTGCTATATGCCCAGCCTCACTCAAACATTCTTTACAGACCCGGGCGCAATTCCATCCTTGTGCAATCTCATGAGATAGATTCTACTACGACTGTCTCACAGATGACAGAACAGAGACGCAGAGAATCTCAGGACTGGTCCGGGGGTCACAGGAGCAATGAGGGGCTATAAAAATGATGTGTGGGTGTCTGACCTCCTTTATCTTCACAAGAGGGAGGCAGATAGAATTTGACCAGCTGGCGAGCCAGTGAGTGAGCAAGAAAGAGAGAGTGAAGAAGAAGAAAAGGAGGGAGAGAAGAGAAGAGGAGGGGAAAGGATAGGAAGGGGAGGACAGAGGAGTAGGTGGGGGAGGGGGGAGAGGAGGGACATAATCTTAACAGGAAAAACAAAACCCCAAACAGCCAGAGGCTGATTCCTATTTGCAAAGGTCAAACCTATCTCCTTTCTCCAAGCTTTTTATCAGTTATCTTCCCACCGCAATTTCTGCTTCTCTTTCAGGTTGGATAATTCTCTGCGGTGGCCACACAGAACTTAGAGACCAACTCAACTGTTCTTCTGTTCATCTCACTGTCTTCTCAGCTCTCTCACGCCATGTGTGAGCACACCCTCTGTAGCCGCCTGCCACTGCTTTGCTGTGCCTACTATCACCATGTCTCTGCGGTGGCTGCTTCTTATCGGGCGCCCTCTCGGTGTTTCAGCGCATGCTCTCCTGGGTGTAAGAGGGTGTGAGTTGGGGAACCCAGGTCAAGCTCTATTCCTAGCTCTTCTTGGTGGTAGTGAGATCCCCTCTGCTCAGGGATTACTCATTTTTAAGTGGTATAACAAAACGGACCGATGACTTCGTTAGGGTTCCATTGACCTTCCTTGCACGATCCCATACACCGTATTTGCAGTGGGCCAGCTGTCCAGGCCCCTTTTAGTCCATAAGCACCTCTCACGGAATGATTATGTGGGAGCCCAAATCTCTTTGGTTAGAAAGGCCAAGTGAAGTATGTCCTTTACCGAGGAACCCTCATGGCATGGTGGTTGCACAATGGGCTGCGGTCGGCCAGGTTAGTAGTTGGAAACCACCCAGCCCCTCTGCGGGAGAAAGACGAGGCTTTCTGCTCCCATGATGAGTCTGTCTCGGGACCCCACAGGAGTGGCTCAGTGCTATCATGAGGACACAGAGCTGAGTCGATGGCAGTGAGTTCAGAGTCCGAATCAGAACTTCAGAAGGAGAGGGCCAGACTCTACTCCACACTGTCTAGACACGATGCCACTCTCTCTGTAGAACTCTCGATAGCTCCCTTCTTCCCATTCTACTCAGGGATGGCGCGCCAGCCTAGCACGAGCACTATCTCGTGCACTGAGTTCTTGGCTGCTGCCAGGCCAGCCATATGCCTCTTGCTCTGCCAGGGCCGGCTGCTTTGCTGGCTCCCCACACGGTGAGTAGAGGAAGTCCCCTCTTCCCCAGGAGACCTTGTCCCAACTTCCTTTTTGGGAATTTCCCTACAACGGAGGGAGGGGGCTAGGACCCTACCGTTGAAGTCGACGCTGTTGTGCACTGGCTCCTGCCGGGGATGACCCAGCGTCATCGAGTGTCTAGGTTTGTCTGGAGTGGAGGGCAGAGGGGGCACTGCAGCAGGCAATAAATACAAACTGCGTGACTTGTCTGGAATCGGTAGCCTCCCTGACTTTGGTGTCAACTCTGGCTTCAATGTCGCCTTTGGGATTGGTCTGTGCTGGCATGCCTTGCTGTTTCCAAAGTGAGGGCATGAAGAAGAGACAGAGGAGCATAATTAAGCGGAGAATAGGAGCCAGCCGGGCAGAGGTCTGGGGCATGAACAACAGCCTGTGATGAGACGTCTGCGTGCTTTCTGAGCAGCGTCCTTCAGAATCTCCGCATCAGGAGAGGCTGTGCCTGCCCACACTGTTATCAGCTCGGTCGTCTAGCCATGTTCTTGCTTAGCTCGTTTGTATTCTGAGCGAAGAAGCAGCTGGGAAGGAAACAAGCCCAGTGTGTCTGTGGTCGTGACTAACTGCAGGACTTGTCTGTCCAGGGAGGAACCTAGACCGTACAGCCAATGAGCCCCTGCCCTTTCCATCTGTCCTCCCTCTGCCATACTTGAACTAACCCTCACTCGCTTCTGATTCTTCATCACAGCCACCTTCACTGGCTGCACGTACCGTGTCTCAGTGCTTAAGGCAAGGGGCCGTGGGCACCAGTTTCAATTGGACATAAGGCACACCTAGGAAAGGATCTTGCTCGTAATTCAGGGACTGGCTGTATTGAAACCTGGGTTTGCATTCATGTCCTTAAAAACAACAACAACAACAACAAACATTCTTCCCTCAAATTACTCGATGAGTCTGTTGGAAAGAAGCAACACACTCGGGTGGTGGGGAGGCGAAGGTGTAAGGATAGGGGATGCGTTTAAAGATCACAGGTATGTAGTACTTTAAAATTCTCTTTTTCTGATTAATTTGAAGCACTTTCGAGGCTGCGCTTCCCCCATGTCTATATTTCTCTGTGTGTCAGGAAGGGCAGCATGCTTGCAGGGCTCACCCTCCGTGGTACCTGGCCTGGGTGTGAGCAAGCAGATTTTCTTTCCTCCAAAGCCTGCATGCATGCAGGTAGCTGGCTCTGCAGTGGAGACCGAGCAGGTGAAGTGTGGCTGTAACGAACAGCGACCTCTAGCGCGCGTTTCTCAACCTGCGGTCGGTTAAGAACAGACTGAGAAAGAACACGAGAGAGAAGCTGTCTCTCAAAATGCCCAACAAAGGAGGAATAGACCTACCCTCATTGCTTGCTCTGGGAGAAAAGCTCAGAACGGACAGGTGAGAATTAAACTCCATTTGAATGTTCCTCTATCAGAAACCTGGGTTTTGTTTCCCTCCAGCCGATTTCATCAAGCACCTAAGCCCATGTCTGGAGCTCCTTTTTCAAAACCCTCGGGCTGGTCTTTAGGGCTTACACCAGAGGCTTCCTGTCCTAGGATAGCCTTCCTAGGATAACTTGGCTGACTTTAAGAGGAGAGGGGAGGGGAGAGAAAGGCAAGGAGCGGGAGAGGGACATTTAAGCAAGGGAGACAGGTTGCAATTCAGGGGCGCTCTGGGGAAGGTAGAGGTTCCCTTCCTCATGGACTAACGGCTTCTTGAAAGAGTGGGCAGCTCTCCATTTCTGCTGGAAGACTTCTTTCCCCTGAACTGATGCTTCCACAATTCCAGAGGGGTCTCGCACTGTCCCTCTGTCGCTGGTCTCTCCTATTTCTTGGAA